>JADRCC010252000.1:0-11941 GCA_019843855.1 Hylomyscus alleni | reverse complement strand
TAGGGACTTAGAAGCTCATAAAGAATTTATTGGTAGGTGCACTGGCTGATTTTGTGTGTCAGCTTGACACAAGCTGGAGTTATCACAGAGAAAGGAGCCTTCCTTGAGGAAATGCCTCCATGAGATCCAGTGCAAGGCATTTTCTCAATTAGTGATCAAAGGGGGAGGGCCCAGCCCATTGTGGGTGCTGCTGTCCTTGGGCTGGTTGTCCTGGGTTCTATAAGAAAGCAAGCTGAGCAAGCCAGGGGAAGCAAGCCAGTAAGCAGTACCCTTCCATGGTCTCTGCATCAGCTCCTGCTTCTAAGTTCCTGTCCTGTGTGTATTCCTGTCCTGACTGCCTTTGATGATGAACAGCAATGTGGAAGTGTAAGCTGAATGAACCCTTTTCTCCCCAACTTGCTTCTTGGTCATGATGATTTGTGCACAAATACAAACCCTGACTAAGATAGTAAGTTACATGAATTTTAATTAAAGATTGTATAAACAACAGCAGTTAACAGTTATGCATACAAAGTGTTGGATTTTGCATTTAATTTCAATCTAATAATACTGTAAAGTGAGACAGGCAAGAAAAGTATAAGCATACTGGCCTTGCACAGATAGTGTGAGAGGGACAAGGTTTTGTGCAAAAGTTCCTTGGTTAGACGTCTATACCATTTCTACCTATGCTATATTATTTATGCAGAAAGTGGTTTATAAAAGGTCTGTGTTGGTAGGGCTCCATTAGTGCTGTCGGGTGACATTCATCATTCCTCCTAAAACGGGGTTGCTTGTTCATTAAAATCCACATGGCTGCCTAACACCCAATGCAGCTCTTCTTCAAATAATGAGGACAAAGCAAGCGTTTCCTGCGGAAGTTTTCCTCTGAGGCCTACAGATGGTTTACTCCATTAGAAGTCAGACTTAGAATTCACTGTGACACATCTTATTTGAGGTATATTAAATGTAAGAGAACCTGACAGCTATAGAAGCTCAATGTTCATCATTAATTTCTACTGTTAAATTTAGCTTCCGTGACATGCTGAATTTGAAATCTCACAAGAAGGGTGACAATAGACAAAGAGAAGAGATTTTTCATTCTCTATCAGCAACTTTCCTTATAGAGCAAGATAGATCTAGAAACAACTTACTTTTGAAAATGTATTATCTAGCTACTTGACATATAGTCAACACTAGTTTGGGCTAAGTTAGGGTAATAGTTTGTCTTTTAAAAACAACTGATCCAAGATTTATAGTAGTCTTCCACTTTTATTTCTATCCCCGTTCATTCATTCATTCACTCATTCATTCATATATCTGTCAATCCATCCATTCAGAAATTTTAGAATACCTTTTATATCTTGCACTGACTTACACATACCAAAGTCTTCTTAACTACAAGTACATTGCATAATTGACAAGTTACTGTAAGGAGCAAAATCATAATTAGATTGAGTTATCTGAAATGCATTTCCTCTGACCGTGCACATGGTTTGATACCAGTCTAGGGAGAGACCTAAAGTAATTCATAGGTGGATGTTTAAGCTGGCAAAACAGGCAAATGATGGTGATGACATCTGTTGTATTTGGTATGTTTAGATCCACAAGAAAACAGAAGCATTTTACTGTTTTTAAGACCAGACCCACAGTGCACTAGACTAGCCTGTAGCCTCAAAAGAAATGTTCATTTCCGATATTAGTGTTCTTAAGTTAAAAAGGAGTTTAATCATAACTGGAAGAAGTCAGAGCTGATGTTGCCTACAGCTGGGCTTACAGCTGGGCTCCACAGAAGCAGCTAAGAAGCCACCTCTACGCTGTGGTCAGGATGGAGCTCAGAAAGGGAGTTAAGGGGTAAAACTTGATTTCTCCTCATGATCCCTCTTCTGTTTTCTGTTGGAAGAAAGAAAACTGTGGCTACAAGAAATGTGGAAAAGCAAAGGTTCATTGAAGCCAGGCCATGTCTTTTACTAATGAGCAAACTAAAGCCCAAACAATCTCAAGGGGAAAAAATAGCCCTAAAAGAAAGTGAGTAGAGTATTTGGAGTCAATTGGCCCTGCAGTGGTCTGCTTTGTATGGTCATTAGGTAAGAATAAAATCAATTCCAATGGTTGAAATCAAGAATAAATACTGACAGGCCCTCCCTGGGAGGACTGAAAAGGATGATAGGGACTTTGGGGCTGCAAGTGGGACTCGTAAGAAAATTAGGTGTTCATATACCACAATCTCTAAACCTGACAGGGAGAAATAAATAACATGCTAAATATAATGCTTTTGATGTAACAGAAAAATACATAAAAATAGAGAATTGACGTGTTTTCCCATTGACAAAGGAAGCAAGGTGTGGCTGTTTTCTGCGCATATGTTTTTTGGTTTATGTTTTTTGGTTTTTTTTTTTAAAGAATAGAATTAAGTCTGTTTTAGAAGAGGAAGGTTGGGTCACATGCTTGTTTTTTATGAGTCCTTCCTACTCCTTGCAAACAACTACAGATTTTTTTAAGAGGACCATTCTTTGGAGGAGAATAATGAGGGATATTGTACTTGTAACTGCACATCAAGTGGTTCAGGGATTGAGGCTTGAGAGTACGTATAGGTGGAACAGTGGTTTCCCATTAAGCCTCCTAAGTGTTTGGTAACTTGTAGGGTCCTCCCCAAGTTATTCCAGGGAGAGAGGAGGGCTTGGCAAAGTTTTAGAAACAGCACTTTTTAAAAGCTGATGTCTCCGATAGTTCCTGGTTTTCCTACAGTCACACCAATTCTAAGTAGGAATTACTCCCTAAATAATGTTGTTAATGTTTTCTCATTTAAAACAGGGAAATGCACATAAAATCATGGAGAAATGTACATTACCGCTGACGGGCAAGCAGTGTGTCAACCGCATTATTACAGAAAAGGTAAAGTCCTCTCTTCTTCTTGCCTCTGCTCACATCAACCACTACCCCTCTTTTTTTATTTGGAGACACATTTGAGGCTTTTTTAAAATCACCATCTGGAATTATATCAAATCAGCAGCCATGAGATTACGTTAATCTGTGGAAGGAGGGAATGGGAAAAAATTAATGTTTCTTAATGTAGACTTGCTCATGCTCAATTCTCTGGAATTACACATACACTGAAACTATAACCCTGGGTAGCTTTTACAGTGTGCTGTAATCCAAGAAGGAGTATATTAATCCTTACATTTCGATTTTTTTATTAGATATTTTCTTTATTTACATTTCAAATGATATCTCCTCTCTTGGTTAACTCTCTGAAAAATATCAAAAACAAAAACAAAACTTTGTTTCCTCCCCCCACTCCCCTGCCTATCAACCCACCCTCTCCCACTTCCTGGCCCTAGCATTCCCCTACACTGGGGCATAGAACCTTCACAGGACCAAGGGCCTTTCCTCCCATTAATGACCAATTAGGATGTCCTCTGCTATACATATGCTGCTGGAGCCATGGGCCCCCCATGTATACTCTTTGGTTGATGTTTTAGACCCTGGGAGCTCTGAGGTTACTAGTTAGTTCACATTGTTGTTTGTCCTAAGGGACTGCAAACACTTCAGCCTCTTGGGTCCTTTCTCTAGCTCCTTCACTGGGGACTCTATGCTCAGTCCAATGGATGATTGTGAGTTTCTACTTCTGTATTAGTTGGGCACTGTCAGAGCCTCTCAGGAGACAGCTATATCAGGCTCCTGTCAGTCAGCACTTGCTGACATCCACAATAGTGTCTGAGTTTGATGATTGAATATGGAAAGGATTCCCAGGTATAACAGTCTCTGGATTGTCCTTCCTTCAGTCTCTGCTCCATAGTTTATTTCTGCAACTCCTTCGATGGGTATTTTGTTCCCCCTTCTAAGAAGGAACGAAGCATCCACACTTTGGTCTTCCTTCTTCTTGAGTTTCTTGTGGTTTGTGGGTTGTTCTTCCTGTATTCCGAACTTCTGGGCTAATATCCACTTATCAGAGAGTGCATACCATGTGTGTTCTTTTGTGATTGGGTTACTTCACTCAGGATAATATTCTCCAGATCCATCCATTTCCCTAAGAATTTCATAAATTCATTGTTTTTAATAGCTGAGTAGTACTCCATCATGTAGATGTACCACGTTTTCTGTATTCACTTCTCTGTTGAGGGACATCTGGGTTGTTTCCAGTTTCTGGGTATTATAAATAAGGCTGCTATGAACATAGTGGAGCATGTGTCGTTATTGCATGTTGGAGCATCTTCTGGGTATATGCCTAGGAACTGGGAAAGCCTGGTCCTCTGCTAGTACTATGTCCAGTTTCCTGAGGAACCACCAAACTGATTTCCAGAGTGGTTGTACCAGCTTGCAACTCCACCAGCAATGAAGGAGTTTTCCTCTTTCTCCACAACCTTGCCAGCATCTGCTGTCACATGAGTTTTTGATATTAGTCATTCTGACTGGTGTCAGGTGGAATCTCAGGGTTGTTTTATTTTGCATTTTCCTGATGACTAAAGATGTTGAACATTTCTTTAGGTGCTTCTCAGTCATTCAGTATTCCTCAGTTGAGAATTCTTTCTTTAGCTCTGCACCCCATTTTTTAATAGTAGTGTTACTATTAAATAGTGTTATTTGGTTCTGGAGTCTAACTTCTTGAGTTCTTTGTATATATTAGATATTAGCCCTCTGTTGAATATAGGATTGCTAAAGGTCTTTTCCCAATCTTTTGACTGCTGTTTTGTCCTATTGACAGTGTCTTTTGCCTTACAGAAACTTTGTAATTTTATGAGGTCCCATTTGTCAATTCTTGATCTTAGAGCTTGAGCTATTGGTGTTCTGTCAGGAAATTATCCTCTGTGCCTATGTGCTCCAGGCTCTTCCCCACTTTCTTTTCTATTAGTTTCAGTGTATCTGGTTTTATGTGGAAGTCTTTGATCCACTTGGACTTGAGCTTTATACAAGGAGATAGAAGTAGATCAATTTGCATTCTTCTACATGCTAACCACCAGTTGAGCCAGCACCATTTGTTGAAAATGCTGTCTTTATTCCACTGGATTGTTTTAGCTCCTTTGTCAAATATCAAGTGACCATAGGTGTGTGGGTTCATTGTTGGGTCTTCAATTCTTTTCCATTGATCTACCTTCCTGTCACTGTACCAATACCATGCAGTTTTTATCACATTTGCTCTGTAGTACAGCTTAAGGTCTGGGATGATGATTCCACCAGAGGTTCTTTTATTGTTGGGAATAGTTTTGGCTATCCTGGGTTTTTTGTTATTCCAGATGAATTTGCAAATTGCTCTTTCCAAGTCTGTGAAGAATTGAGTTGGAATTTTGATAGGGTTTGCATTGAACCTGTAGATTGCTTTCTGCAAGCTGGCCATTTTTACTATATTAATTCTGCCAATCCATGAGCATGAGAGATCTTTCCATCTTCTGAGATCTTCTTCAGAGACTTGAAGTCCTTGTCATACAGATTTTTACTTGCTTAGTTAGAGTCACACCAAGTTATTTTATATTATTTGTGACTATTGTGAAGGGTGTTGTTTCCTTAATTTCTTTCTCAGCCTATTTATCCTTTGTGTAGAGGAAGGCCACTGATTTGCTTGAGTTAATTTTATATCCAGCTACTTTGCTGAAGTTGTTTGCCAGGTTTAGAAGTTCTCTGGTGGAATTTTTGGGGTCACTAAAGTATACTATAATATCATCTGCAAATAGTGATAATTTGACTTCTTCCTTTCCAATTTGTATCCCTTTGATCTTCTTTTGTTGTCTAATTGCTCTGACTAGGACTTCAAGTACAATATTGAATAGGTAGGGAGAGAGTGGGCAGCTTTGTCTAGTCCCTGATTTTAGTGGGATTGCTTCAAGTTTCTCTCCATTTAGTTTGATGTTGACTACTCGTTTGCTGTATATTGCTTTTACTCGCTTGCTGTATATTGCTGTATATTGCCCTGCTCTTGCCAGCCCTGCCCTTGCCTGCTCTGCCCTTGCCTGCCCTGCCTTTGCCTGCCCTGCCCTTGCCTGCCCCGCCCTTGGTCTCCCAGGTCTTCTACCTACACCGCCTCCTCCTGTGTCACACTCTGCTCTCTTGTATTCCACCTCTCCCTTAAGCCTAGCTATACCTGCATCACAATTGTCCCTCTCTTAGTGCCCAGTGATTTCATCCTCAGAGTGGCCTATCATCCCCGTCATTCCTCCTTAACACTTTCCATTTAACACTTGTGTTTTCTTAGGATTTAACTTTTATGAGTGATAAAGCTTAATAACCTTCCAAACTCCTTTTTTTTCCTTTTACTTCCTCTTTACATTCTTCCACGTTGTTAATCATTCAATAAACCTTTCTTTGGTGGACCTTTTCAGAACCATACTGTTCCTAACAATGCCTTACAGAAAGGAGGAGGAGGAGGAGGTTACAGACATGCCTGCCTCAAAGGACACATCCCATAGGCTTAGACAGCAGGCACCCAGCATCTCCAGAAGAGTAACGATCCCCATAGACAGCAAAGCACACCAGATGCCATCACATATAGCAACCCAGCAGCAGTACCAAGAACTGCTACTCGGTGGCGTCCTACACAGTATTTCCCAAGTTACACTTTTTACAGTCGAGTCTTTCTGACTTAAAACTCTCCTGCCTCAGCAATTTTAAAACTCTGTTGCCCTCTCCTTCCTGTGGATCATGTTCTGGAACTGCAGATTCTCCACCTCTCCCTGACATGTTCTTCCTCTCCATCCATCAACTACTTCCTATTCCTCTTGTCTCAGACATGCATCCTTCTGTTTCTCCTTTATATTCTCCCTCCCTACACATCTTGTGAGTGCGTCCGTGAATCCTTAAACTTAGCCTATCTTAGCACTGACAGCTGTGTTGAAATAACCTCTAACCTCCACCTGCTTCCTTCACAGCTGCTCCTACAACACATAGGGTGGTATCTAACTCACACTCAGTCATGCCATTACATATGGGGCCATACTTATCCTACTCAGAGAATGGACAAGTTGGATTGGGAATCTTGAAAGACAAATGGGAGTTTTAGGATTGAGAAGAAAATCAAATAAGACAGCACAGACAAAAGGGGAAATCATGCACAGTCTCAGGTTGGTGAAGAAAACCCAGCCTGTTCAAGAACCTCCATGCAGGACAGCTTGGAGCAAACAATGCAGCGGTATTCAGAACTAAAGCAGATAATACAGGGAGGGGTCACATCAAAGAAAGATATGGATGCTCTCTTAAAACTGTGCTTCTTATCAAGAGGGGAATGGGTAGTCCTTCAGCAATTCTTTTATTACTTTGGAAACCATTCTGCATTAGTAAGAACTCTAACTTTTTCTCCCTGAATAGACAAAGAAGAAGAGAAAAATCTCATTGAAAGGGCCCATGAGTGGCCTAGGCAAGAAACAAAAGATCCCAAATCACAAGCCAGAGAGATAACTTAGAGAAGTTTAGGAGATTGGACTTGACCTAATCTTATGAGCAGGGCACTGCTGGTAAGGTCTCTGGAGGGAGGATGTCTGACCTGCTGTGTCCTGGAGAAGCTCTGGGGAAGAAGGGGAGTGAGGGGAGGAGCAGTGGGAGGCAGGAAAAGAGGCTGAATTTGATGCCTTCAATTTCAAATTCCTGAGAGTTGGCAAAAGACAATGGGAGATTCCAATCTAGGGTTCAAGGAAGAAGTCAGTACTGGAATAAACTACCGAGAGTCCTTAGCAAATGGCCACAATCAGAGCATGAACTGTGAATGACATTAGGGGAGAGAAAGAAAGCCAGGGCACTAGCAGGTGTCCCTGGCATCTCCAGGAAGGGCTGCTGCGTGTTTACCGCCTGGGCATATGCTGTGTAGTGGATGCTGGATGAGAGGGTGAGGGTGCAGATGGCGCATAGTTTCATAATCCGCTCCAAGGAGAACTCCATTAAGTTGCCTTTTGAAAGCAATTGTCATTGTTTCCTGTCCTATGGATCAAGTTATAATAGATAGTTTCCCTATCAGCACCTGGCTATAATTAACCCTCTGATCTATAGTGTAGCCATTATGGTAGTAATAAAGTAATTAATTTACCTATAAGACAAGGTAGTTTCAGTATCATTTTTGACTAGCAGCTAACAATTTAGCTTTTAGTTTTTCACTCTCTGTTTTGTATCAAAATTTTGTTTGCCCCTTAGACTACTAAGTGAAACACTTCCTAAATATTTCAAGTTTCCATCTTTTTAAAAATCTATAAATGATTGGCCTTCTGTGTAATCTGGGAGTTAATTAGAGCCTGATGATAATGTTAATCAAAGGGTTGGTTTTGTTTTTAAATCATTTAGCCTATTTGCAATTTTATCTCCCTGATTCCTGAAGCTCCATATTAGTGATCCGACAATTATCTTTTTCTGAAATTATGTCTTTATCTCTTCTTAATAATGTAATCCAGGAGAGTTGTCTTTTTTTCTCTACTTTTATAAATTTATGTTGTTGATATGCATGAAAAAGCACCAGAACAGTTTGAACGTGCTCTAGACAGGCTTTCTACAAAAGAAAAACACCCCATTGAAAAGTTCTGTATCAGAATGAAGGCAGCTAAAAGAATCTATAGACAACCCCAAAATTGGCATTTTCCCACTCATGGAACACACATTTCTGCTAGAAAAAGATGAAAGTTTTATTGTTTTTTAAGAATATAAGTGTGCAAGTAGGAGAAGTTTGCTGTAGTATTTGCTCTTAAATTTTAATCATTGTTTCAGGAAAATCAATTAAGTTACCAAACAAACAAAGAAAGTAAGCATCTTTCATCTTGTGCTGCTTTTTCTGGAAGAAAAATATAAACTGGAGACAGTTGATCGCCTTAGTCAGTCTGCTAAGTAACAACAGCACACCTGTCCCAGGTGTGCTTCAGAGAATAGGTTATCATCTTACCTGTTTCCTATGCCACAGGCTCCTGGACCACAGCCCCAGGGAGGCCTTTCTATGCTCTTTGACCACAGGCTCCCCAGGTTGCTTAGCTGGTGTGCAGCAGAGTTATGTGACGGGCCAGCTCAAAAGCCAGTGCTCCTTCCTCTGTATGGTGCCATTCTCACTAATGGTGTATTTAAACATGACAGTTGAGGGTTTGACTTCAAAGGTGGTTGAAAATAAATATTGAAGGCTACAAAAATTAAAAAAAAGGGGGGGCAAATTTAAGTTATAGTCACTGTAGAAAAACCTGGGAGATAAAACCTTTAAGTCTGAGAAAGGAGACTCCCTATGAGAGTAGAACCAGTTGGGTCTCAGTTATTGTTTACCAATAGTCTTTCCTGAAGAATTCGCCAATATAAAGCTATGTTGAATGCTTTGTAGACTAAAGTCAAGCAATACTATGGTGGAACCATCACAAGTTGGTACTGTGACCATGATGTTGGGTGGGTTGTTCAGGCTGGAGTTGGCATTGTCTGCCTTAGGCACCAGCACTGCCGTTTAATTGGCTCACCAAAAGTGTGAGTGTGGGTTCTCATGCCCTCCTCTTGAGACCCACTTGTTTTCACGGGGATTTCAAAGTTGGAGAGCTTTACCAGAGAGCACTTTAGCAGATACTTAGATGAGTTGGCTGGACTCTCATTTCATAAGTACTCTTGGGTACTACAGTGTCTTCTGTTGTTTCCTACAATTGTTTACCCATCATCCTCTCCCCATCATCCCTATCCTTTCTCTTTCTAGCTATCCCCCTGCCTCACTCCCACTTTATTCATTCCTGTCCCTCTTCAGATCACTGGTTGCCTCTCTGTCATTTCACCCAATGACTTCACAAATCCAAGACAGCTTGAAAAATGGAGTACAGTGCTAGATAATGCAAACTGTAGCCAAGAATAATGGCGGATGAGGACTTGATATTATTTATAATAGTTATAATGGACATTTTTTTTTTTTATTTCTGGTTTTCTGTCTCTGGCCCTGGAACTTGTCTCTATTCTAGGAACTTAAAAACCTAGTTATTCCGTGTGTTATTTTTTCATGATTGAAATGCTTGTCATTTTCTTGACTTTCCTACAGGGTGTGTTTGACGTGGACAAGAAAACTGGATTGACACTGATCGAGCTCTGGGAAGGCCTGACTGTTGATGACATCAAGAAGAGCACGGGCTGTGACTTTGCAGTAAGTGCTTCTGTAAACAGAGCCAGCAACCTCCGGGACCACAGGCTGGATGGGCACATGGTCATAGGGCACCAGCCACTCATTTCTATGCGTTAAGGAGCTGCTTGGAGCAGGAGTAGAAGAGGAAGCTGTGTGGATTCAGGGCAGGGCTGTCAGGAATGTGACAGGAACATGAGGAGCTAGAGAGGACAGAGGACCAGCTCCTGCTCATCTGCTTCATAAGAAGTCCTGGGAGGTCTCTGTTCTTTGTCAGATTTGGCCAGTCCTGATGTTAGCCACGTGTGGAGAAGGGATGCTTCCCTGTTCTTAGACTTATCTGACAGTTGCCCTCTCCTTGACTCACTTCTGTGGTTTTCATTCCATACATTAGAGATACTAGAATATAACAAGAGCAAACTAGTTGCATCCTACCTGCAGGTAAATAATAGTGCACAGAAAACTCAGACTTGGAAATCCAGTAAATATGCAGGGAGAGTTTCTACGAAAATTTCTGTAATCACACTTATTTATGTCTGCTTTAAAAAAATGTATTTATTTATTGTGTGTGTATAAAGGTATTTATTATAAATCACTAGTCACCTTCTGTTAGAGTTGACAGATAGATGCAATTAACCTAAAGTTAACCAAAGGGAAAAGGACTATGTATGTCTGAAATAGTGAAGGACAAAACCCATTTACTAATTACAATGAAACACACTGAGAAGAAATTAGAGAAACTCATTTAACAAAAAGTGTTTGATGTGCTGTCCATAGATTTTATACTTAATGTCCTGAGCACGCAGGCTTGGCCTGTACCTACAAATGCATAACGAATTTCTCTGAAACAACTTTGTTGTATTATTCATTATGTACATAGTAACAACCTCTTGGTACTGTTCCAAGGCCTTTTGTTTATTAACCTTTTCTGAATTTCCCTTTGGAAAAAGGCAGTCTCCCAGTAATACCTTGCTTGAAAAGCACATTTTTAATTAGCTTTCTCATAATCTCAGGGGGAAGAAAGAGAATTTATTTATACTTGAACTATTTAGGATTTCTCACTCCAGTGAAACAAGCAAACAGTTCTTAACCAGCTCTTTTGTTTTGTTTTGTTTTTCCTGTGTAGGATAGGAAACCTCTGACAGGTAACACCTTCAGAGATTTGCAGAAATTTCAGTTTTTGCTGCAAAAGAATATACAGCATAAGACCCTTATTAACTAGCTATTTGTTATTCATGTGGATAATTCAGAAAATTTTGCTGGTTTTGTTATACACACGTGGGGGAGGAAGGGCTATTTGTCATAGCTGCATAGATTTGAAAATGTCAGCCCTTCTGGTATTCCAGTATCATCCCCTCTGTTTATCATTGTTATACTGATAGGAAAATTAGTTTGAGAGGTATACTTTAATATTTTAATATGTATATGTATTGTATTCAAGTTAAGGTAAACATTCCTATGTACTCAAGCATTTGTGATAGAAACGTTTAAAATTCTCTGTACCAGTAAGGACGTATATAACACATCACTGTTGTAAACATAGGCACTCCCTCACCACAGCAAGCACACCTTCTCCCCACCACAGCAAGCACCTTCTCCCTCACCACAGCAAGCACACCTTCTCCCTCACCACCACAGCAAGCACAGCTTCTCCCCACCACAGCAAGCACAGCTTCTCACCACCACAGCAAGCACACCTTCTCCTCACCACAGCAAGCACACCTTCTCCTCACCACAGCAAGCACACCTTCTCCCTCACCACCACAGCAAGCACAGCTTCTCCCTCACCACAGCAAGCACACCTTCTCACCACCACAGCAAGCACAGCTTCTCCCCACCACAGCAAGCACACCTTCTCCTCACCACAGCAAGCACAGCTTCTCCTCACCACAGCAAGCACACCTTCTCACCACCACAGCAAGCACAGCT
>JADRCC010251988.1:0-11769 GCA_019843855.1 Hylomyscus alleni | reverse complement strand
AAAGAAAGAAAGAAAGAAAGAAAGAAAGAAAGAAAGAAAGAAAGAAAGAAAGAGAAAGAAAGAAGAAAAAGAAAAGAAAATAAGAAAAAAAATCTAAAACAATCCCATTCCCTCTCCCCTCCCCTTGCTCACCATCCAGCCTCCTCCTGCTTACTGGCCCTGGCATTCCCCACCACTGGGGCATAGAACCTTCACCAGGCCAAGATCCTCTCCTCCCATCAATGACTGCCTTGGCCATCTTCTGCTATACACATGCTGCTGGAGCCATGAGTTCCCCCATGTGTACTCTTTGGTTGGAGTTTTAGTCCCTGGGAGCTCTAAAGGTACTAGTTAGTTCATATTGTTGTTCCTCCTAAGGGGCTACAAACCCTTCAGCTCCTTGGGTTCTTTCTCTAGCTCCTTCATTGGGGACCGTGTACTCAGTCCAATGGATGGCTGTGAGCCTCTACTTCTGTATTAATTGGGTACTGTCAGAACCTTGCAGGAGACAGCTATCTCAGGCTCCTGTCATCCAGCACTTTTTGGCATCCACAATAGTGTCTAGGTTTGATGACAGAATATGGGAAGGATTCCCAAGTGGAACAGTCTCTGAACTGTACTTCCTTTAGCCTCTGCTCTATAGTTAGCCTCTACAACTCCTTCCATGGGTATTTTGTTCCACCTTTTAAGAAGGAACTAAGTATCCTCACTTTGGTCTTCCTTCTTCTTGAGTTTCTTATGGTTTGTGGTTTGTACTTTGTGTATTCCAATCTTCTAGGCTAATATCCACTTATCAGAGAATGCATACCATGTGTGTTTTTTTCTGATTGGGTTAACTCACTCAGGACGGTATTCTCCAGGTCCATCCATTTCCCTAAGAATTTCATAAATTCATTATTTTTAATAGCTGAGTAGTACTCCATCATGTAGATTTACCCCATTTTCTGTATCTATTCCTCTGCTGAGGTACATCTGGGTTGTTTCTAGTTTCTGGCTATCATAAATAAGGCTGCTATGAACATAATGGAGCATGTGTACTTATTACATGTTGGAACATCTTCTGGGTATATGCCCAGGAGTGGTATAGCTGGGTCCTCTGGTAGTACTATGTCCAATTTCTGGAGGAACCGCCAAACTGATTTCCAGAATGGTTGTACCAGCTTGCAATCCCACCAGCAATGAAGTAGTGTTCCTCTTTCTCCACAACCTCTCTAGCATCTGCTGTCACCTGAATTTTTTATCCTAGCCATTCTGACTGGTGTGAGGTGGAATCTCAGGGTTGTTTTGATTTGCATTTCCCTAATGACTAATGATGTTGAACATTTCTTTAGGTACTTCTCAGTCATTTGGTATTCATCAGTTGAGAATTCTTTGTTTAGCTGTATACCCCATTTTTAATAAGGTTATTTGTTTCTCTGGAGTCTAACTTCTTGAGTTCTTTGTATATATTGAATATTAGCCCTCTATCAGATATAGCATTGGTAAAGATCTTTTCCCATTTTGTTGGTTGCCATTTTGTCCTATTGACAGTGTCTTTTGCCTTACAGAAGCTTTGCAATTTTATGAAGTCCCATTTGTTGATTCTTGATCTTAGAGCATAAGCTATTGGTGTTCTGTTCAGGAAATTTTCTCCTATGCCTCTGCATTTGAGGCTCTTCCCCATTTTCTTTTCTATTAGTTTGAGTGTATCTGGTTTTATATGGAAGTCCCTGATCCACTTGGACTTGAGCTTTGTACAAGAAGACAGGAATGGATCAATTAGCCTTCTTCTACATGCTAACTGCCAGTTGAGCCAGCATCATTTGTTGAAAATGCTATCTTTTTTTCTACTGGATGGTTTTAGTTCCTTTGTCAAAGATCAAGTGGCCATATAGGTTTGTGGGTCCATTTCTGGGTCTTCAATTCTATTTCAACGATCTACCTGCCTGTGGCTGTACCAATAACATGCAGTTTTTATCACAATTGCTTTGTAGTACAGCTTAAGTTCTGGGATGGTGATTCCACCAGAGGTTCCTTTATTGTTGAGAATAATTTTGGCTCTCCTGGTTTTTTTGTTATTCCAGATGAATTTGCAAATTGCTCTTTCTAAGTCTGTGAAGAATTGAGTTGGAATTTTGATGGGGATTGCATTGAATCTGTAGATTGCTTTCAGCAAGATGGTCATTTTTACTATATTAATCCTGCCAATCCAGGAGCATGAGAGATCTTTCTATCTTCTGAGATCTTCTTCAATTTCCTTCTTCAGAGACTTGAAGTTTTTGTCAAACAGATCTTTTACTTGCTTAGTTAGAGTCATACCAAGGTATTTTATATTTGGGACTATTGTGAAGGGTGTTGTTTCCCTAATTTCTGTGATGCTCATTTATATTTTTACAAAATTTTGTAAATTTTAGAGAATACGACAAAGTTAAAAAAACCGTGAAAGATATTGCAGATATTGAAGGGGTGTCTCTGGGAGGAGTTGGGGTACAAAAGAGAAACAAGAATATGATGTAATTCTATTTACTTAAAATATATTTTTAAATGTTAACAAATTCAGATAAATTGAAATCATATATTTTTCTCATCATGGTGCAATAAAACTTAAATCAGTTTAAAAAAAGAAGAAGAAAGGGTCTGCTTGATTTTAAGTATTGCAGTTAGAAGGGGCAACCATGCAACAAAGAAGATCAAAAAGAATCTCTCAGGGAAGAGAAGAATACATTCAAAGGCCCAGAGCATGTAAGGTATTTTCACAAAAAAGGAGAAATATCAGGGTTCATATTCCTCTCTCTGTTTTGATTGGGAAATTTTAAAGTGATGTTCAGGTTCTACATATTTTTCTTGACCATCCTGAACAGAAGAATAACCCATATGTGTTTACATCTTTTTTTGTTTTTTGTTCTTTTTTTTTTTTTTTTTTTTTTTTTTTATTTTTCGAGACAGGGTTTCTCTGTGTATCCATGGCTGTCTTGGAACTCACTCTGTAGACTAGGATGGCCTCGAACTCAGAAATCTGCCTGCCTCTGCCTCCCAAGTGCTGGGATTAAAGGTGTGCACCACCACTGCCCGGCTTTGTTCTTTTGAATATAAGTTCCATGAAGACTTTTTTTGGTACTTCCCTTGGTTCTCTGTATATTTTAACACCAAGAATGCTCTCTAGTTCAGAGTAAGCATGCTGCGGATCTTTATTAAATACAATACTAAGTGGACATATGTCACTTCTAATCCTTCCTTCCCTCTCTTTTCTGCTTAACCTATGCCTCTTGAGCCTTGAATTTCAGGGTCACACAAAAGCTTTGCATCTTCCATTATTTTGTTTGTTACCTCTATTCAGAATTCTTGAGTTGATCTGTAGAGAGTGTCCAGGAGAATATTAGTCTTATGAAATGCTAATGTATGAGAGTCATAGCACAAAAAAGAGCTCTCACATGAATCCGTTTAAGCAGTGGTTCAGCAAGTATAGCCTGGCTTCTTCATTCCCTGACTTCAGGGAGCTTATAGTATCAGGTACTGTGAATCTCAGAGACGAGTAGTTAAAGGGACATTTGACTGTGTTACACTTTATCTTATAGAGAAATCTGCAAGAACTCAGTTTTTAAGATGAAGTTAAATGTTTTTGGTGATCTTCCCTTTGTCCAGAATGTTCCTTAGTTTACCCTCAGCCAACCCTTGTCACTATAGTTTTATAGATGGGGCAGCCATTTTGGTTTTCATTTCTACCTTATCCTTGCCTCTCAAGGAAAAATGACCTCAGACTTTATATTTCCTCTAAGGAAATATAGAGAGCCATGGTTATGATAATTAGGAGGAAGTCCAAGGAATGAGGAGGGGACACCTCTACCCTCAGCCTGTGGATGACAAGGGAACGAAGAGGAGATACCTCTGACCCCAGATTGTGCATGACAAGGACATAGCTTTTTGCTTTGTACCCTTCTTTCAAGTAGTCTTAACAATACAAGCTTGGCAGGTCAGTTCATGCAGTACAAATTAAATTAGCGATGGTATGCAATAGATACAGCTTGATGCCAATAGGGATGGGACCTTTATCTCTCCTCCCCAGGGTTGACATGAAATGCCAACAGGCTCCTTCTAGGTTTTCACAAACGATATTTGTTTTGCTCAGTCTTTTTGTCTATCTTTCTCAATGACATTCTCTATTTCTGCTTTTTCTCTTTGGTGGTCTCCTTTGTCTCATAACTTTAAATGATTTTTTTTTTCCTAACCTGAAACTTGGTGATCTAGATAAACTTTAGTAAGTAGAAAGATAAATGACAGCTGTAAGAGAAAAACAGAACAGACTTCAAATACATGTACTTGTAAATATATACAAACACAATACAAAAATACACACATATACACATATGTACATGTACACAAATCTATACATATATGGACATAATATACATACATTCAAATATACACAAATGCACATATACCACACACACATATATGTATATATATGTATATATACTCATATATACATATAAATATATATACTCACATATACATACATACACATATACCCACCTAAACACATGCATACACATATACATTTATACGTACACTAAAACACACACACACATATATATTACTTCAGTTTTGTTCCTTTAAAATAAGCATTTCTTGATATTCTACCTAGATCCGTGTAATAGACACTGAGAAGATAACTATGAATAATTTCTAAGCTCTGTTCTAACATAGTAAGGCATCTATGTAACTGCAGGGAGACTAAAGGCACCATGATGCCTACTCTATTAGGAGATTTAGGCATGAAGGAAACAAAGTGGAAGCATTTGGAAGATTTATGATCATGAGGTGAACCTGAAGAAGAACATGTGGTTTTTCAAAGGACTTGGTTTTCAACATATATGGTTGTTTCACATTTACGGCCCTGCAAACTTCTCAGCTTCATTTACCAGTGAATGTGGGCTCAGCTAGTTAGTTCCATGCTCATTCCACAGCATAGCAACATACACACATTGTTCCCCATTTCCCTGCTGTTCTTCCCTGCTCCTTTGAGTGCCAGCCACAGGTCATAATGCTGCAGTTCAAGTAGGTCACTTTCACATCCTCTGAGAAGCTTTCTCTGTTTCCTCTCTGCCATCTTCAAGACATAAATACTCACACTTGAATGATATCTCAAAAAGCCTATTTATCCCTTCAAAGATTTGGGGAATACATATTGGATGCCACCTGGGTTACACAGATGTTTTGTCAGAGGTTGGAGTACATTCATTAATTAGAAAAGGCATGGGCCCTGACCACCAAAAATTTACAGTCTAGTATGTGAGACAAACACATCACTTGATGAAAATGCTAAGAAACAATCCAGAAAATAAGAATATTCATGTACTGGAACATGGGGTTAGCTTAGAGCTGGAATGAGTTCTGATGGATATACTATTTGGAGACTTCTGCAAATGGAGCCTCTGTGAAGAAGAAGAGATACAGGTCCCAGGACCTACCATAGCTTTTGGAGCTGATCCTAAATGTGGGCCAATTGTGTTCACTCATTGTCTTCCTTATGACCAGGGGAAAAGTATATCATAAGCTACCCAGTAAACATTTATGGAAAATATTAGTATATCTGTTAAAATATTACTTTACAAATATCAGGGGTCAGACATGTATGGAATCAATCAAGGGGTTGCTTATGTGACAAAGACATTGTGAGTCACAACTTATTACAGCCTATGGCAGCCTAGCAGCCTGACTGTAATTTACACCATTAGAGTCTGTCACTCCTGACTCCTTAGTCTCACCATGGGGACCAGCCTACATAGCTTTGTTTCTTTTTTAAGATTTATTTTAATTTTATGAATGGGTGTCCCATGTGTGTAGGTAATCATGGACTTAGAAGAGGAAGTCGGATTCCCTGGAGCTGGAGTTACAGGCAGTTGTGAGTCACCAGACTTTGCAGACAGATCTTAGGTCTTTTGGAAGATCAGAAAGTGCTCTTAACTACTGAGCCATCTTTCCAGCTTGAGCAATTGTTTCTTTATCAGTAAAACAGAAGAGATAATAGTAACTCATACTTTTTTTGGTCTGAGGAAAGAATAACGTGCCCAGTGCATGATCATAATTCTGGGGAGAAAGAAGGCAGACTTATACAGAAGTCAAGGACTCTGGGTCTCGAGTCAGATCACCCAAGTTGAAATCTGGATTCTGTTATATTAGCTACAAATCTCCTAGATGGTAGATGAGCTTGGGACTCCAAATTTTGTTTAGGGTTTTTAATAAAGGCTCAGTCATATGTGTTTTTTTTTCTATAGTATCTTCATTGCACTTGCAGTCAAACCTATTATTCAAACTTATAAATCCTTCAGATAGACATACACATTTGGAAATGTAGTAAGTGGGATTAAAGAGGGAAATCCTGCACAAACCATGAGCAATTCAGATAGGAATTGGCTGCCACATAAGTTGTGAAAGAACCTAGTCAACATGTTCATGCTGTTTCTCAGCACCAGCAGTACAGGCTGAGGTGAGTTGGGGGATGGATTCACTATGTGCTCCTTGAATTTCCTTTCACAGATAATTCTCCTGTGCATCTGCTCTGATGAGACCTCTAAGATCTCAGCTGTCTAAACTGGCCAGTGAGATAGAATAAGGTTAGGGCACAAGACTCACAGTGGGGAAAGGGCCCCAGACAAGCATTTGCAAAGCTCCACTGTCTGCTTGGGAAAAGAGGGGGGAGTCTCCTACAGCCATGTAGGACTTGTGTCTCACACAGAAGGCAAGTTCCTTTGTCACTGGCTGACAATAGAGAATGTAAAATGGAATGGGGTATGGATACCTTCCTTTACCCCCAAATGGTAACCACTAAAAGGCAAAAGCTTGAATAGCTCACTAGTGTTTTCTAAACTCTACCAAAAGTGTCAAGTAAATAAGAAATAGTTAATATTCATTAAATTAATTATAATAAACATTTATTAAACACCTACTTAGCACTGATGCCAGATAGTTTCACATGATTTCATTGATCCTCACGTTCATCTTATATAATAGTTAACGTTACCTTTTTATGTCTGAGGAAACTCAGACAAACTCAAGCCATTAGGATCCATATCTTTAAGCCCCATTTCTTTTCTATGTCCTGACCATCAGGTGTTTCATAGAAGCCAGACTGGCCTGGGATCTGCCATTTGTCTTCTGCCATCCCTGGCAGAGCAAGGCAGAGTGGTGAAGACATGTCTGATATACCTGCTAAGCTGAGTGGTCTGAGAGAGATTCACCACAGCAAATGTGAAACCCTTTGAGGAAAGATAAGACTTTTTCAACCTGATATTCCCTGAGTATCTTAGGTCCATCTCCCTAAATGGGGTTTTCTGGACTCAACCAAGGCCAAGTCATTGTCCTGTTACCCTGTGGTTCTGAGACAAAGGCCATATTCTTCCATTCATTTTCAGGGAACACAGAGGAGGAAGTGATTCTAACTCAGCTACTCACTGGTCACTGGACCTTAAACAGTTCAGTCACATTTTACACCTTTAGTACAATGTAAAAGATTAGGGTTTTTTTTGGGGGGTGGTTGGAGACAGGGTTTCTCTGTGTAGCCCTGGCTGTCCTGGAACTCACTCTGTAGACCAAGCTGGCCGGGAACTCAGAAATCTGCCTGCCTCTCCCTCCCAAGTGCTGGGATTAAAGGTGTGCACCCCCCCCCAGCAGTCTTGTTTAGTTTTAAGGACACAGAGTAAGCTAGAGACAGTGAATGGATATAACGTATCACAGCCTTGATTAGTAGGCTGGTAGGCTTCTAACATTATCAGTGTTTGAACTGTGGTTTTATTTGAAGGACTCAAGCTGGTCAACTACATAATCTGCTGAGTATGGAACTCAGGATGACAACTAGCAACTTCTAGCAGTGCTTGAGTGTGCCATGAGGAAGAACAGAGATTTTGCCCTACCTCTCAGTGTTCATGGCCCATAATGGGTTCCCAGACTTCAATTGTTGAAAGGAAGTCTGATACATGGAGTGGGCACAATTGTTACATTTCTAAGTCTGTAACTCTGTGATGAGACTTCTGTAAAGCCAAAAGGTTTCAAGAAAACAAGTTGAAACATACACACTCGGAAGATGGGCAGGACTTGAGGTACTAGTATAGAACTGCTAAGGACCTGAATCAAAAAAGTGGAGGTGTGTCCTTACATATTATAATGGCTTATCTGTATTGTTGCTACAGCTGCTTCATCCTAGAGTTTATAGTTGCTTGAAGACACAGAACTCATTATATTTACTTATATATACTTTAGAAATAGTTACATATGGCAAAATGCCAGTCATGTTTTAAGTAAGGTTACTGTAGGATGTTATGCAACTTTCCTCCATTTATTTATATATACTAGCTATGGTTTTAGTAGACTACCATTTAGTAGACTACCATGTGGTCCTTTGTTTACAGTTTTGCTTCAGTACACCTTTCCAGGTGTTAATGTCCCTGTATCATTTGAGGGCAACAAGGGAACATAGAAAAAATGGCATTTTCCCTACCTTGATGTTTAAGAAGGGACATAAGACAGAAGGAGGAATGTAGCACTTACACACCTGGACTGGAACAATACCATGCTGAGTGCTATAACAGTATAGTTATACCTACTCATGAATCTTTAAAAGCAAGTGATTTTTCCACCCATTTCAAAGACAGCGATGAAGATGGAATGTAATATCCTCCAAATGATCTTGGGAATCATAATAAATAAGACTCAGAAATACTACACTTTTAGGTAGTAGTTTACTGAATTTAACAGTAAATTAACATCAGTCTTGGGTATATTTATACATTTCTATTTCTACATCTTTTTGTGTATCTATATTCTACATACACTATAAATAATGATATATTAGCACATATATATGCTAATAAAATCACGTTCCCAGGTATTTACAGGAAAACCAATGGATCAAAGTGGTTAGACGGTGTTAGGTACAGTGGGGCTGATAAATGTCTATGATTCTAGCATGCAGGAGGCTGAGTCATGGAGATTGTGAGTTTCAGATCAACTTGAGTTACATAGCAAGATCCTGCTCAAGTGAAGCAAATGGCAGCACAAGCAGAAAGAGAGAGAGAGAGTGAAGGAGAGGGAGAGGGAGAGAGAGAAAGAGAGAGAAGAGAGAAAGAGAGAGAGTATGAAAATTGCATTAACTTGTATTTATGGTTTGAGATAGGTTTGCTTATGATATAGTTATTGAATTATACTTACACTCATTTTCCTATAAAATACTAGGACATCAGCATTTTGTTCTAGAAAGCCAAGTTGAAGAATACTGGTGATTATGTAGTTAAGTTATTGTCAAACTTCTTCCCTTTCATTTTAGAATATTAGAGCCATTGGTACATAAGAAAAGTCCAATATACAAATAACAACAACAATGACAATGGTGATAATATCAAGTCACTTGGGGTATGATTGAAGAGTCTTTAGACTTAAAAATAAAGAAACCTAAATCTTCTCTCTACTCTCCATTCCCCCTACCCTCTCCCCAACACTTTGATCACCATTGAGAAAGACAGGGAGGATATGAATACTTGATTCTAAGTCCATCAGAAGCTTCTAGCTATGGTGATATGGGAAGGTATCTAACACATTCTTCATTGTGGCCTCAGCACCTTGCACAGAGCTGTATGCACATAGTAGGAATGGAAGACAGTGCCACTGAATGGGTGGGTAGATGTGTATACAGAGATGCTTTGGGTCCAGTCTCATGCTGTCATCTGAGTTTATGGTACATCCAAATGTTGGGTTGTGATGCTCACATATAAGCATCTCAGAACTAGCAGCATATGAACTTAGATATTAATTATCTGAAATATTAATCCAGGTTTCCCATGCCCCTGTACTAAGAGGCCTGCCCTCTCTCCATGGCCAGCAGCTGTGAGATGCAGGATTGAGTCTCCTCCCTCATCCTTTTGTTCTTTTCTTTTTTTAAATCAGCTAACTCCATTTATTGATCAGTGAGTGCTAAATACATAGAAAAACTCACATTCCTTTCTTCCTCTTCCTTATCTAGAGCTACTCCTTCTCTTCTTCCTCTCCCTTCTCCCTCAGCCCTCTCCTCTGATATTAAAGCACTCTCCAATAGCTTTCCCAGAGCTCATCTGCAGGCAAGATCTCCTGTGGGTTGAAATGTCCTGGGGGAAATTGAATGGGGTGGGAATTGGGGTAACATCCATTGGGTGGGGAGGGAAAGCACATCTCTATCCTCCTTAAAACCATTTTCTGCAGTGTGGGGTTGTCCTGGTTTCACCCTCATGCTTTGCTCTATTTCAAGCTGAGGACAGGGGCAGTGCAGAAGAAGGGGCCTACATCTGGGGCCCTGACTCACACTGGCTCAGCTATCCCAGCCCTGCACTAGAAGGCCTGTCTGTGCAGCTGGCCTTGCCTCTCTTCTTGGCCAGAGAGCAGAGAGGCTCCAACTGGGGGAGCTCAGAGCAATCCTAGGGCCTCTTGCTGGGGTGGCTCTGGGCAGCTGTGGGCTGTTTTCTCTGGCCTTTGCAGTTACAGGCGCTTGACTCTTTCCAGGGCATCTGCAGGCCTGCTTTTTTTCCCTTACAGACACGAGATGAAGAGCATAGTTGCTCCAAAGTGTCTGGGTATCACTTTAGTCAAATTTACTTTTTTCAGAAACAAAGGTCATATGACCTCAATAGGGATGTTTTAAATGGCAGTTTTGGGGGTTCAAAGAATCCAGTTAATCTGTTTCCCTCCTTGAAGGATTCTGGGAAACCATGAGATGTGATTTCTTTTGCCCATCTTTCTTTCTTTCTTTCTTTCTTTCTTTCTTTCTTTCTTTCTTTCTTTCTTTCTTTCTTTCTTTCTTTTTTCTTCTTTTCTTTCTTTTTTAACTTTAAAATGCTACTTTATTTATTTATGTAGAATGATCTTTTTTTCTATTTAAGGTATGTATATCTGTTGATTCAAATAAACTTCTTGTTCAAGAATACAACCTAGCCGGGCGGTAGTGGCGCACGCCTTTAATCCCAGCACTTGGGAGGCAGAGGCAGGTGGATTTCTGAGTTCGAGGCTAGCCTGGTCTACAGAGTGAGTTCCAGGACAGCCAGGGCTATACAGAGAAACCCTGTCTCGAAAAAAAAAAAAAAAAAAAAGAATACAACCTAAATGAAAAAAAAAAACAAACCATAGAATCAAAACACACTGATAAAGTTTCTACCAAGTTCTGAATCCCAAGGACTTAAGAAATAGATCTGTCGGGGGCTGGAGAGATAAATGGCTCAGAGGTGAAGAGTACTGGGTTCGATTCCCAGCCCCCATACAGTGCACCCTCACAGCCACCCCTAACTCCTGTTCCAGGGGATCTGGTATCCTCTTCTGACCTCTTTAGCATCATGTACACACATGTCAAACAGACATATATGCAGGCAAAGCATTCATACAGTAAATGACTAAATAAATGTTTTTAAAAAGAAATAGACCTGTCAAAACTCATGATGGATGTGGAACTGCTGAAGAAGTCTTCTGCTTTTGCCCATCTTTTAAGTACCTCCTTTGCATTTTTGCTATCCCTGGAATATTAGCTTCATGTGTTGTTAAAACTGACTCATGAATTTATTCCTACTTTTTATTTTTGGTTAAAATCAATTATTTCAAAATGGAAATTTATATCACTACCGGTAAGTGGGAAACCAGGATTACTTGCCATAAATAGTAAATAACTCTAAAAATCAATATAATATAAACAGAGCAATTTTATAACATTCTCAGCAGACATCGTCACTTCTGGAAGCTTTCAAGCTAGAGCCTTGTTTACTTTCTTTTTTTTTTTCTACAGCTTATACAGAGAAACATGAT
>JADRCC010251954.1:0-19031 GCA_019843855.1 Hylomyscus alleni | reverse complement strand
TGACCTGCAAGAGAAGACACTGTTAGCAGAGCCTGTGCCACCTCCACCATGTTGCTTCCATCCTATCTGCATGCCACAGACTAAGAGGACCACTCAACCACACTTCTGTTCAGTATCAGGCATCTCTGGTACCACGTGTGATGGTTTGAATGTAAAATGTCCCCCACTGGCTCATGTGCTTGTCTACTTGGTCCTCATTCTACAACCTTCTGGGAGGTTGTAGAATCTTTGGGAAGTAGACCCTAGTAGCAGGAAGTGGGTCTCTGGAGAGAAGGGCCTTGAGGTTTAGATGGTTTGCATCCTATCCCATCTCTGTTTCTTGTTTAACCAAGTTGTAAGGAAATGAAGAGTCTCAGCCTGACAAACCCACCACCGTGGAGCTGTGCCTTCCCTGCTGCGACACACTATTCCCTTAAGTCCTGAGCCTGAGCTAATTCTCCACCCGTTTCTCATCAGGTATTTGGTCACAGTGACAAGAAAGTGAAAGTCTTCCTTTGGGTAACCTATTGGTTTTAAAAACAGATCACATATCTGTTCCATGGCACAGCATTTTAGTTACAAGTCCACACTGCTAGGGGAATATTCCTCCAGACTACATGTCCCTCTGATAGACAGGGAAGGGTGGCTGCTTACTGGGATGCTACACTGTGGGAGGGGCCACCTTCCAAATGCTCCCTCCAGTCCTGCTGCGAGCCACCTAGAAGTGATTTGATGCTAGGCCATCAGATGCTTCTAAGTAGTGCTGTTCCACTCAAGCACAGCGCTCTGGCTCTCTGCCTAAAGGGTAGGAAATGACCTCATCGATGGTGGAGCTCACTCTAAAGCTCCTGCCAGAGCAGCAGCTACTCCAGGTGCCAGTCAGCGACTTAGCAGGCTGGCACACTGCCTTGTACCGTATGGACACATGCGGCAGTGCGTCTCTGTAAATCGTGAGACGAAGTCCAGTGTTTAAACTGTTGCAGAGGTCCATCTCTGTAAGTCCTTTACAAGCTAAAAGACTAGGGATGTGACTCAGTGGTAGAGCATCTGCCTAGTATAAGCAAGGCTTGGGTCTGATTCCCAGCAAACCCCTCCCCCACATTAAAAAGAGCAGTAGACAAATGAAAATTATCTTCAATAAAAATGCATGTAATACGCTTAGTCTTCCCAACACCATAGCTTGGTCTAGTTTAGCCATGTTGAGAATGCCTACGTGGTCCCACAGTTGGGCCAAGCCATCCAGTGCCAAGCCCATTCACTATCTGCAATTTACTGACTTTCATGTGATCTCAGTAAAGCAGCTGTGAGAGATGAAGGTGAGGTCAGAACTGTCTTCAGATGGGCACACTTCTCACCAACCACAGCAAGTCTACAGTTGATCTGAAACTTAATGGATCCTGAGGGAAGTTGATAAAGCCTTGTGCCCACTCTTCAGATAGCCACTGGTACCTCCACACTGCAGTTTATGTTGTGGAGTGTGTGTGTGTGTGTGTGTGTGTGTGTGTGTGTCCATCCCCGTGTCTGTGTGTATCTGTGTATATTGAGACAAGCTATTTGTATAGTCTAGACTACCTTCAAATTCTATGCGATTGAGGATTACCTTTAACTCCTGATGTTCCTGCCTGCACTTTCTAATTGCTGTGTGAATGTGCCATGTGTACATGTATGTGCCACTATGTATGTGCCACCATGTATGTGCCATTATGTGTGTATATATGTGCCACCATATGTATGTGTGTGTATGTGCTACCACATGTGTGTGCTACCACATGCTCAACTAGCACATGCTTCCTGTTTTAAGAGGATGACTGGGAGCAGTAACAGAGAATACCTCTTTAAAAGCTTGAATTTTGCTGGGCGGTGGTGTCGCACGCCTTTAATACCAGCACTTGGGAGGCAGAGGCAGGCAGATCTCTGAGTTCGCCTGGTCTACAGAGTGAGTTCCAGGACAGCCAGGGCTACACAGAGAAACCCTGTCTCAAACAAACAAACCAACCAACCAACCAACCTTGAATTTTATCCCAAGTAACCAGACTTAAAGTGAGAGGAGGTCAGGGAGCCTGGAGGGCATGGAAATGGCCTGTGAATACTCACATGTATGTTGGTCTCAAACTCAGAGGTGATGTGTGAATAGACAGCCAAGGCAGGAAGAGACACCAAGATGGCCCCGATGCAGTGGCGAGGGAGCCAGCCAGCGATCCATTCCAGCAACCGCTTCGTGCACGTCATGACATCCTCTAGGAAAAACACCATTCTGGGACACAGAGGTAAGAGGATCAGGAACAGAGGGGTTAGCATGCCGCACCTCCATCTGTCCCATGTTACAGAGGGGTTAGCATGCCACACCTCCACCTGTCCCATGTTACAGAGGGGTTAGCATGCCACACCTCCATCTGTCCCATGTTACAGAGGGGTTAGCATGCCGCACCTCCATCTGTCTCATGTTACAGAGGGGTTAGCATGCCGCACCTCCACCTGTCTCATGTTACAGAGGGGTTAGCATGCCGCACCTCCATCTGTCCCATGTTGCAGTTTCTGATGCCTGCTGGGGGCAACTGACCATACACGGAGCTTCACATCCAACTGTAAGGTTACCATCTCCATTTGGACAAAATACACTTGTCAAAGACCTCTGGAGGTCTGTGGGGCTTGAAAAAATAGTACCTACCTCCAAGTAAAGTCTACCGGACTCAGTTGGGCCTAAATAGAGATGTTCTACTGAGTCTTTTGGGGGTCACAATGGGGGAGGGATGGTGTTAGTAGCCAGGGATAGAGCTGCCTTGCCAGGATCACACAGTGACATCCTCCCTTCTTCCACTGAGAGCCACAACATCTACTACCACCTCCTTAGAAAAACAGAAGTGAGAAGTTGGCTAACACCACCTCAGCCTGGGGCTCACTGAGATCTGTGCACAAGCAGGCAGCTCTGGAGGCATTACCTCGGCTGCAGCTGAACAGATTCAGTTTGGGTTGGGATATTAAGAGCCATTCATTCTTCAGCAAATCAGATCAAATACTGAACACAGCTCACTGCCCTGTGTGTCCAGCTGCCTCACTCACAGCCTGGATCATGGCTATGACAAATACAGCAGACATCTTTTGTTGTTGTTGTTTTGTTTGTTTGGTTTGGTTTTTTGAGGCAAGGTTTCTGTGTGTGGCCTTGGCTGTCCTCCACCTGCCTCTGCCTCCCAGGAGCTGGGATTAAAGCTGTGTGCCACCATCGCCAGGCAGCAGGCAGCTTATTTCCTGGGAGGTGCCTCCCTATCCCAGCGACATAGCCTATGACTCTTCTCACCACTGTAGATCTGGGCTACCTCAGAAAAGTGACAGTGCTTTGATAAATCCTCCGGAAGAGTGGGGACTGAGAGTACAGTTGGGCACTGTGACCAGGAAAGGTGAGGTTCCTTTAGGGAACCCTGGGGCAGGGTAGGGCAGGACTCTGGAAGAGGGGACACTGGAACCTTGGAGAGGAGACTCAGAACTCTCTTGGCCTTTTCTGGAGAGCATGGATAGGCTTACTATCTTCACTTGGGCTTCTCAAACATGATCAGAACTTGCACCTTTGGCCTTAATCCCATACATTCAGCCATGACCAGCAGCCCCCAATCCTCTGGTCATTGCTCAGAGACTCAAGTACACTTTTAGGGTCCTTGGGCTGTTCTGGCTTCCTCAAATCTAAATGAAAACACAGGCCTTGGAACATAACTAAGGAAAAACCATGGATATTTTTACAGGCAAGATTCAGGGCCCCTGCTGGGCATGGTGGTGCATGCCTTTAATCCCAGCACTTGGGAGGCAGAGGCAGGTGGATTTCTGAGTTGGAGGCCAGCCTGGTCTACAGAGTGAGTCCAGGACAGCCAGGGCTATACAGAGAAATCCTGTCTCGAAAAAACCACACACACACACAAAAAGATTCAGGGCCCCTAGAGAGGGAACACAAATGGACCTGAGTCCCAGGAGATGGGATGCCTGGAAGACTTCAATACAAGATCATACAGTTTAAAAGAAAGACTAGCTGCTCTCAGTGATCTTCCTGGCACTGGAGTACAAGGAGGGGCTCTAAGCTGGGAAGCTGAAGTGCAAGCTTTCCCTGGGAACCCATGCAATCCACTGTGCAGGTCTTCTGACCTGGGATCCAGCCTCTCCTAGCCTTGGGCACAGTGATGCTGCCATGTCCAGGTAGGAGTACAGCGTCTGCCTGCCTCACCAGACTCTGAGAATGCTCAGGTGGGAACAGCTCTCTCAGCTAAGCTCAGGTAGGGCTAGATTCTTCCAAACTGGATATAATGGAACAGGAACAGTGATTAAAGAGTTGGAGTAACAGGTTACGGAGACCAGGAACTCCAGGCTTTAGACAGAAACCTGGAGGGTCTGGGTACATACACACAGGCATTGGTGTGTGGAGAGTACACACAGGCACAGGTGTATAGGAGAGTGCACACAGGCACAGGTGTATAGGAGAGTGCATACAGGCACAGGTGTATAGGAGAGTGCACACAGGCACAAGTATGTAGGAGAGTGCACACAGGCACAGGTGTGTAGGAGAGTGCACACAGGCACAGGTGTGTGGGAGAGTGCACACAGGCACAGGTGTGTAAAGAGAGTACACACAGGCACAGATGTGGAGAGTGCACACAGGCACAGGTGTGGAGAGTGCACATAGGCACAGGTGTGTGGGAGAGTACACAGGCACAGGTGTATAGGAGAGTGCACAGAGGCACAGGTGTGTGGAGAGTACACACAGGCACAGGTGTGTGGGAGAGTGCACACGGGCACAGGTGTGTGGGAGAGTGTACACGGGCACAGGTGTGTGGAGAGTACACACAGGCACAGGTGTATAGGAGAGTGCACACAGGCACAGGTGTGGAGAGTGCACACAGGCACAGGTGTGGAGAGTGCACATAGGCACAGGTGTGTGGGAGAGTACACAGGCACAGGTGTATAGGAGAGTGCACACAAGCACAGGTGTGTGGAGAGTGCACACGGGCACAGGTGTGTGGAGAGTACACACGGGCACAGGTGTGTGGGAGAGTGCACACGGGCACAGGTGTGTGGAGAGTACACACAGGCACAGGTGTGTAGGAGAGTATACACAGCCACAGGGGTTCTTTGGGGTGACAGAAATGTCCTAAACTACATTGTGATTATTTTTACAACTTTCTATGTTTATTAAAATTCATATATATATATATATATGTATGTGTGTGTATGGATAGATAGATAGATTGATAGATAGATAGATAGATAGATAGATAGATAGATAGATAGCAGTACCAGGACCCTCACTATACCACTGAGCCTCATCTCCAGCTACTCAGTTATTTACCCCATGGGGTGAGTTTGTTGCATGTGAACTATCAGTATACACTCCTTTTGTTTTCAATGTCCGCTTCTGAGGTTGGGTCTCACAGAGCTGAGACGGCCTCACACTTGTTGGTTGCCAAGGAGAACCTTAACTTCTCTACTCTCCAAATGTTTGAGATAACAGGTATCACCACAATGCTCACTTACATGCTCATTTATAAAATAGGAAAAGAAAACATCCATCGATGGTGGTGCAGGACTGCAACATCAGGTACTCAAGAGGCTGAAGCAGGAAAATCAGAAGTTTGGAGTGAGTTCAAGGCCAGAGTAGGCTACTTAGTGAGATTCTGTCTCAAAAGGCAAAGAAAGTGAGGACGTGTCTATCTGGTGATCTGATACTTGCCTAGCACAAGAGAACCTAGGCTCAATCCCCAGAACTGCCCAACAACACACACAAAAGAAAGAAAGAGGCCAAGGCGGTTCTTGGCTTAGCTTCTACACAAGTAGACTCGGGTAAGATTGTCTTAGGGAGTGGAAACTGAATGCAAGTGAATGGGGGCTGGAACTGGAGGGTTGTTTGCTGAGGGCAGGGCTTGATTCTGAAAGAGAATTTAAGGGAAGATGCAGACATATTATTTCAGCTAGGGGAAAGAGCGGTCTCTACTGCGGGGGGGAGGCTCTGAAAGGTGAGAAAGGGGGGAACTGAAGGATGAGAAGGGGGGGAACTGAAGAATGAGAAAGGAGGGAGGGGGAACTGAAGGATGAGAAAGGGGGGAGGGGGAACTGAAGGATGAGAAAGGAGGGGGAACTGAAGGATGAGAAAGGGGGGGGAACTGAAGGATGAGAAAGGAGGGAGGGAGATTTCCCACCCCAAAGGGAGAAAAGATAAAATGTGGAATTCTTGGGGCCAGGTCTAAGCTGTTCTATTGTTGTTGTTGTGTTTATTGGTTTGTTTTTCTGCATTTGGGTGTTAAGTGGAAGTAGCAGAAACTCACAGACAAGGCACTTCTTGCCATTTCTGTCTTAGCTCCTAGGGGCAGTTATCAGTGGACTAAACTAGGCTGGGCATGGTGCAAGGACCCACGGTCACAGTAGGCAGGAGACGGGCACCCACATCTAAAGGACATGGAGAGAGCTATGGTTTTCCCAGAACCTTGGGTTGTTCTTTTGTCTATTTAAAATATTTATTCTGCTATTCCCATAGGTCATTGTCCTGCCCAGCCATCGTCAGAGAAGCTCCCTCCCAAAATAGATGGGAACACAGAAACCTACAACTGGACAATGTGAATAGAGTCAGAGACCTCAAAACACTCAGTCCTAAATGGGATGTCTTTATGAAACCCTCCCTCAGAGGTCAGAGAGCGGTGTAGAAGATGGGGTGGGAAGATCCAGAGGGGATGGGTAACTCCAAGAGAACAGTGTCTTCCAGATCTAACAGGGCTGCTGCTGCACACATGAGCTCACGGAGACGATGGCAGTGTGCATGGGGCCTGCACCGGTCCAAGCCAGATGGGGGTTCCAAAAGGAGAGGAGAAGTGGACAAGAGCTCCCATCTAACCAAGAAGCTATCTGCAGTTGACAGCTGCGTGCAAAGGAAACATTATTTTCTCCAATGGAGTCTCACCATTCATATAAACCACACCTACAGGTAGGCCCTACGCCCAGCAGCGTATGGCCAACGCAAAATGGACTCAATGCTTTTATATTTCGTGTGCTTTTTCTTTCTTTTTTAACCCTCCCTTTTTGGCCTGTTTGTTTTTTAAAGAGAGAAGGGAAGAAGGCCTGGAGTTGGATGGGTGGGGGTGGGGGATCTGGGAGGAGCTGAGGAAGCGGAAACTGTGATCAGAATATATTTTATGAAAAAAATTTTTCAATTAAAAAAATAAAGTGGTCTGGCTTGTCTTTATATGACTTAGTGGTATCAACTTGATACACTACAGATATTAGATCCTTGTCCCTGATGCGGTCCATATTCCTCCCCACTTTTTAAGGTTCTCTCTCTCTCTCTCTCTCTCTCTCTCTTTAAAGATTTTAATTTAAGTATACAGGTACACTGTCATGTCTCTAGATACACCAGAAGAGGGCATCAGATCCCATTACAGATGGTTATGAGCCACCATGTGGTTGCTGGGAATTGAACTCATGACCTTTGGAAGAACAGCCAGTGTTCTTAACTGCTGAGTCATCTCTCGAGCTCCTGTTTTCTCTCTTTCCATGTTAGGTAATTTTGTTTGTTTTTAGACAGGTCTGTGTAGCCCAGGTAGCCTTGAATTTGCTAAGCAGCCAAAGTAGCTTTGAACTCCTGATCCTCCTGCCTCCATCTTCCAAGTGCTGGGATTACAGGTGTGTGCCACCGTGCCAGACTTCGATAGTATTCTACGTAACTAGACATGTAAACACATTTATAAGGTCCCATTTATCTGTTCTTCTTGTTGCTTGCACACTTGGTGTCATATCTAAGTACCTGCCTATTTCAAGCTCAGAAATTGACACAACCTCCCCAACTGGGCTAGCCTGGCCCTTAGGTTAGCAGAGGCTTGCTCTCTGCTGCTGCCTGTCATGTACTCTCTTTGCACTTCCTCCCCCCTTTCTTCTTTCTGACTTTCTCATTTCTCCTTTTAATCTCTAATTTAGATCTGGCATCAGCTGGGCTGCAGGGCAGCTGACCCTCTAGTGTGCCACCTGTGTGGAGTGAAGGTCAGTGCAGAGAGGATGCCCTGAAATGGAGTGGGAGGAAGGAAATGAAGTTGTTTTCTTTGGCCACCGGGCCCCTGCCATTAACCATGGAGCCAGAAGAGGGAGCTAGCGGCTAAGCAGTGGAGCCACTTCTCCAAGGCTGCATACCTGATGGACACTATGAGAGAAAGCACCTCCAACAGCAGGTCTGCACCAAAGACGGCCAGGGCAGCCGGCGGGGGAGGGGTGGCGGTGGCTCCGTACTTTAGGAAGCAGGTGATGGAGAGAATCAGGAACACCGTGGTTGACAGAAAGACATCCAGAAGGGAGCTGAAAGTGGCACTGGCGAATGTCTTCACGGGAGAATTCTTTATGACCTGTTTAGAACAGGAAAGGATGGGATGAGCTGTGTCCTGAGCTGTGTCCTGAGCTCAGGGAGAACAGTGTGGAGGGACATGTCCAGACCGGGGCAGAAGCTGGTGTGGTTCACACGGACCATCTCCTCACTACCACCGACCGCATTTAAAGTAAGAAGCTTGCCGAGGGCCACACAGCAACAGGTTGTAAGTCAGTAGACTCTCACACACATTGACACAGTAGCTCACTCTTAGGGTCCAGGAGAACACACCTGGGAATGCAGTGGGAAGGCAGGAGGTGATGGGGCCTTCCAGGGGAGGGAGGGATGTGAGAGCTTCACCGGAAGACAGGTAGATTCTTAAGCAGCAGCTGAGGAAAACCTCCGTGTGTGAAATGAGAGAATATAACCTTTCTCAGGAGCCTTCCAGGCTGGAAAGGAGGCTCAGGGGGTGAGAGTGTTTGTTGTTCTTCCAGAGGACCTGGGTGAGATTTCCAGCACATGCATGGTGGTTCAAAACGACCCACAACTTCAGTCCCCAGGGATCCAATACCCTCTTCTGTCTTCTGCGGACACCAGGAACACTTGGGGTGCACATACATACACGAAGGCAAAGCAAACATGAAATAAAAATCGAATAAACTATGTATTTCTTTTTTAAGGGAGAAAGCCCGTGTGGGTGTGCTGCTGGGTGCAGGGTGAACGTGAAACAAAGCTTGAAGGGAAGGGCAGCCTGATCATGGAATAACAGGCACAAGAAACGGGGCACTGGGTGGTGTTTACTGAAGAGGCACACGCATACTGCCAGGAAATTCAGGAGAAGGAAACTGCTATCATATGATGCGTCCAAAAACGTGACCAGTTCCAGACCCCTGTAGTCCCTACAGAGAGGCACTACCCGTCAGGGCTCTCCACAGTGGACAGGGGAAGTGAAAGACATAGCTCCTGTGTGTAGATGGAGGTCCACAGTGGATATCCTCAAGAACACAGGATGAAGAGCCAGAATGGGCTGCAGCCAGATGAGCTGACCCCCCAAGTGCACCCAAGGCCTGTCTTAGAAGGAAGATACAGAATGTCAAGCCTGAGGCAGAGGTGAAAGAAGGACACGGCACACTGCTGATGGGGCTTCAGGACTCAGGGACGAAGGAGGCTAGAGATCTGTGGGAGGGAGAGGCCTGTGACCTGCCCTCCATTTAGGGCAACTTCCTTTCAGGCCAAACTGGTTCTAGTTCCTCAGCCTTCAATAGATTCCAGGATCTGGAGAAAATGGGAAAAGTCAGGCCTTGGCCTTGGGGAATGAGAGGGCTGGTCAGCCCCAATGTCAAGCCTGAACTCACCTGAGCAAGGTGGACACAGAGCTAGAGTGGAGGCCTCCCACTCATCCATGGAATTCGGAGGCTCTGAGGATAACCATGGGCCTGGTCCTAACTTGAGGTCCCCTAAAAAGACCTAAGATCTTGGAGGCGAGGCTGTCACAGTGACCTCCTCTGCAGATGCACATGTACATCCTTGCTCCTTTGAGGAGCTAAGAAACACTCTAGGGAGTAACCAGGGCTTGAGCAGAGAAGACTAAGGACAGCTGGTGGGGGTGGGTTTGGGGGGGATTTCATTCTCACCTGAATGCCCAGGTTCCCCAACTTTCCCAACACCTGCTAAAGCTTAATACTTCTTGCATTAGGCAAGTTCCAGCAGGATTCCTGCTTGGTATGAATCCCAAGTCTAGTGGGAGACTGACAGGGCAACAATTCTAACCCACAAAGCAAACAGCCATATCTTATATGCCATGGTCTCTCTGGGTAATGGCCTAGACATAACAGACATAAAGCTCTGCCAATGAGCAAGTGAAATCTGTGTGGACCCCCTCTTGGTCCCAGGTCAGGTTATGGTGCACTTTGGACTCTGGGACACTCAGGTCAGGTGGGGGCCAAGGGAGAGAAAGCTGAGATCCACTACCTAGAGTGCCAACCAAGCACCAGGTTCTTCCATCCACTCCTCTCAAGTATCCCTGATGAATATTACTGGGGGGTGGGCTGTGATGGGATTTAGACAGCACAGAAACAGAGAGCCGAGTGTTAGGTTCAGAAACCACATGGGATTCCTCTATGGGGTACACATGAAGGACAGAGAAGACATAGGGGAGCAAAACCCGGATAGTGTCAGGGAAGGTTTCTAGGGGGGAAATGATGTATAAGCTGAGAGGAAAGCTAGCTCCCTTAGCTCAAGGGAGTTATGATGGCGGTATGATGGGGGGAATGTGAACCCCACATTCTGGATGGAGGTACAGACATCCTGATATCAGGAGAGAAGTGCCACTCAAGATCCCAGAACAGGTGTAAACTGGAATCCTTGCAGGGCAGGGATAGCAGATAGAAGATCAGAAACACCAGCTATGGAGGAAACAGTCTGGAAGGGGTGTGCCGTGACTTTAAGATAATGGAGCATAAGAGGCCTTGGGTTTTTCTCCCTGGAAAAGATAAATTCACATACAGTTCCAACACAGGGCTTCCTGGTTGTGGGAAATCAACATTAGCCTTCATCTTCCTGCTACTCGGTAAATCCTGAATGCAGTGTCCCGTGAGGTCAGGGCTTGTACTGTGAGGCGGCAGTGAGAGAACGTACCTCTTCCTGGTAGCTGGTTCTGTAGGATCGCTCCAGCTCCTGGTCCAGGAAGTTCAGGCTGAACTGACTGATGGGTGGCTTGAAGAAATAATCCTTCATCAGGCTGGAAGACACAACCAACGCACTCCATCAACACTAGCAGAAACAGGCTTAGACGCCTCTCAAGAGTACACCAGCGAAGTTACCTCTGAAAGTCACTATGTGGCAAGTACTGTCTCCACAGACATGCCCCTAGCAAAGACACAATCATCTGCTGTCTCCCTTCACGAGGGAGTGACCACTGTGCATGATCACCACACTCATTAGACCGTGTTTCTGAATACATGGCCCACGCATCCAGGACCGGAAGACAGGGGCGGCAGCTCTTTTATCCTGTGAGGTGATCTTTTCGGAAAGCCAGCTGATCACAGTGCTAAAGAGGACTTACAGAGACACTGTGGGCAGGGTCATCCCTGGGCTGGTGGTCCTGGGAGCAAGCCAAGGAGCCGTGTTCTTCTATGGCTGCTGTTACAGATTCCTGACTCGAGTCCCTGCCCTGATTCCCTCAATTACAAATTGTGACTTGGAGAATGGAAACCGGAACTAGTATGTGTCTGTAATTTCTGGAGCTACAACTGAACTGTGGTCTGGGCACCTAGTTAGAACAGAAGAAACCTACTGAGTAGACAGATTGTCAACCACCAGGATCTAACTGATGCCTACCGATCAGTGCAGTCTGCACAAATGCAAGCAGTTAAGGACAGAGCAGCACATCGTATGAGAACATAAAACAAGTCTCAGGTTAGAGGACTGAAGCCACACACAGTGTATGTTTGGATGACAGCATTAAGTCAGCTGTCAGTAACATATCCCAAAACATTCATCATGGGAAGGAGCCACAGCACCTTGGAGAAAAGATTCATTCTTAAGCTAGAGCAGCAGATGAGTTATGAAGTGAGCTTGGAACATCCCATTGTGTTAAAGGCCACATCAAACAAATGAGGAGTCGTGTCAAAAGGACCCACTCGCCAGTCTTAAGGGGATCACTGGCTAGAGTCAAGCATTCGAGTGTAGCAAGCACAAGGATGGACAAAACAGGAGTGTGCTAGCTCAGGTTAACGATGGTGGATAAAGCAGTAATGGGGAGGGACCTCTTTACAGTGGTTGCTGCACACCAATGGCAACACGGTATAGATGCAATCCACCACCTGACCCACCGCTGCAAAGATGGTTGTCAACAGAGGTTAACCCCAAGGAGGGCTGACAAGGAGTGAGATCTTCCCACAGACTGCCTATTGGCCACAGGGAGAAGTGTGTAATTGTCTGAAGAAACTGGCCTTGACTGTGCAGATGCTATCGCTTAGTAAGGACCAGTGGGCGTTGTATCCTCTGGATATGACAGACATCACACCCATTAGGTCTGGCCAGAGAGGCAAACCTGATTCTGAGGGAGAATTCACAAAATCCAACATCCACGTCTTTCTATAAATGAGTCAACCTGTAAACTTTTCAAATGTTAATATCACAAAAGACTAAACAAGATAGCCAAGGATTTTTAAAGTCTCATGTTTTAAAAGACTTAAGGACTGATCAGTAATGGACACAACATGTGAACCTGGATGAGATCCTGGGCTGGAGGGAGAGAGAGCTGCCAGTGACATGATGGGTCAGCTGACAATCCGGAACATGGACTTAAGGCTAGAAAGAATGTCCCTAAACATCTCGGATTTCATGTATGTTCAACAACATAATTATTTTTAGGAGTTGACATACGAAAGGGTGATGAGCAGACAGCATCCAATATACTTGTCTAATGGTTCAAAACACACATACACACACAAAGAGAACAGAGTATACTGATAAAATATCACAAAACCCATTTCTTTGTATGGTACTCAAACAATAAGTTTTTTTTTTTAAATGGAGCAGGCGTGATCAGCAGGTAAAGGCGTTTGCCACCAATCCTGATAATCTGCGCTTGATCCTCGAATAGGCTCTGTCCTCTGACTTCCAGTGTGTATTATACTCACATGCAGGGACACAAACACGAAAAAAATAATGATAAAGAAAATAAATAAAATGCCAAAGATGGGTATATCAGGCAGAGTGTATAGTGAATTTCAAGTTTCAAGTTATCTCAGAACAAAAATAAAGTAATATAATGACAGCAGACAGACAGACAGCAGACACACAGATGAGGCGGCTCAGGGAACCTGTGGACTCTGACACCATCTCGGGCTATGGAGCCTTACCTGTCTTCTTTGATGACATCAACAAAGTGGGCGTCAGTTTTCTCACGGATGTTCTTGAACCTGAGTGGGAGGAGGGCCGACTGGTCCAAGCTCACGCCTGCCCACCGTCCCTTCTCCTGCAGTATCTCACAGAGGGAAGTCTGGCTGTTGGTGAGCTTCTCCTCTGCGGGAGGGCTCAGGAGTCCGTTCTGGGTTTTGGAGCTGGGTCCTCCAGAAGCCTGCCTCAAGACAGAGGGAGGAGCATAGGGGGTGAAGCGGTCGCCAGGAGCACGCCCTGCTTCACACCCATCCCCCCAGCATGCTGGGGCCTCCACACTGAGGACTGTGAATTGAGTCCCACCCCACATTCCATTTCTCCCCTAGCCCTGCTCCCCCCGCAGCTCTGCTTTGGGACAGGGCATGTCTGGGTGTATGGCAGCTGGAAGAAAGTTGTAGAATAGCCATGAAGTGAAGAGGATGAGCTAAACACAGAAGGGAAGGTAGAGGAGGCTCAAGGACAGTTGCAGGGAAGGAAAACCCAGGCTTCTGGAGGAAGGTGCCTCTGGCTATGAGAGGCACCCATCTGAGTCCCCTGAGATACTGGGAGGTGCAGAATGGCAGACAGGGGCCCCCAAGGAAGCCGTTTCCAAAGCTGCCCCGAAGCTCTTTGTTCAGGCTCTACCCTACTTTCCACTCCAGTCCTGCCCTGGTCTCAAAGCCCTGGCTCCAGGCAGCCCCCAGGCTGTCAGCTCTACTTCAGGAGCCTCTCTCTTGGGTGCATCTCTTACCTGCAGGAGGCCCTTGGTCCTCTTTGCCCCTCTGTATTCTACCATATATAAAGCCCAGTCCACAGTCCTCTAACACTAGCCTTCGGAACTGGCTGCCCCCGAAGAATCTCATCCAGTTCTACTTTACACCAGTCGTCCTGGTTTTTGCTGTTATTTTGTTCTTGAGTGCTGGGGATCAAACCCAGGGTCGTATGCATGCATAGCCCATGCTCCGCCTCCACTACTGAGTCCTCTGCCATCGTATTTATCGGTCTATTCAACCCCAAAGTCTAGAAGGCGTGGAACGCTATTACCTAAGAGGAGTTATTTTCAGAGCTAAGAAGTTGACGAGACAGGAATGTCACCTTAGGTGGATGCGCCAGGAGAGGTACTGACAGGAACAACAGCCATGAGCTTGTTACCTTGGTGCTGGTCTTAGGCTCGTCTTGACAGCCATTTTGCACAGCTCCTCCTTCTGCACCAACTTCAGATTTGGGAGCAAATGTGATTCCACAAGAAGGGCAAGTCTGAGGGAAAACACAGGCCATAGGAATAGACTTGAAAATACATGACCCAAACAATTCAGAATTGTTGTTACCACCTGCCTGCCCACAGAAATGATGGAACCAAGTGGAAGGCTCACCGAACCACATAGGTTCAGTGAGACCCGAGAACAAACTGGTAAGGTGAAATGGGAAGCCAAACCCTTATATGAACTCAGAGCAGCACACAGGCAAAAAAGAAACGCAAATGCCTATTGGCTGATGGGTCAGCCGACTGTGCTCATTCAGCCATAGCACAACAAACCCTGGACATAACTATGCTTTCTTTTTTTAAAAAATTAGATTTGTTCTTTAACAATTTCATGTGTGCATAGAGTACATTCTAATTATTCTCAACCTCGCTCTCCTTCCCCCCTCTCCACACCCGTCAACCCCCTACCTTCTTCCTACAAATACCATCCCCACACTCCTGTCTATCTTTTTGCTTTGTTTTGTAACCCACTGAATTTATCTAGAATCATCTGTGTAATCATCAGTTTGGAATTACCCACTAGAACCTGGAGGAATTATGGGTAGAGACGCAATTGAAGACCATGACTCAGCTTCTTCCAGAACCTTTCGGGAGTCAATAAGTTTAGCAGAGAAGGGTAGAGTCCCATGAGCTCCACCCCCATCCATTACTGACTGCCACAAGTCCCACACCCATCCGTTATTGACTCCTGACAGGGCCAATACTGTGCATGTCTGGTGCTCGTAACCAAGCTGCAGTAAGTCGCAATAGTGGTGTCCTACCTAGAAGGAGGACACCTTCTGCCCTTTTGCCTATCTTTAAGCTCTTATAATCCTTCTGCCCCATCTTCCACGCTCCCCGAGTTTTGCAAAGGATGTTATAAATGTCTTGCTAAGGGCCTCTGTTCTCAGTTGACTGAGTGGCCATGAGTTCTGTATACACTGCTGTTAGCTGAGCCTGGCCCTAGGCTACTTCTACAGCTTCCAATGTGTGCTGTAGGATGTACTCTGTATACCTGGATGCATGCCATCATACTTTCTGAAAAGGCCAAGCATGGAGGTGAATCTGTAAATCCCAGAACCTGAGAGGCAGAGACAGGAGGATTATCACAAACTCAAAGCCAGCCCAATCTACACAATTACATAACGAGTTTTAGACCAGCCAGCAAGAGATATTCACTGCCAAAAATCAGACAAGAATAAAAATCAGATACAAAAGCTATATACTCCATCTGAGAAATTGGAAAATTCCCAGTAAAAGTAGTTCTAGAGAAAGAACAGAGAGTGGTGGCTGCTGGGAGGGGACGGTGACTGCTAAGGGCTATTGCCTGTGCAGCAGACCTAAGTGCCCCTCTCTCAGCAGGATTCCTACGGTGACACTGACAGGAGGCAGGGCCCTGCTCTTATGGGTGGGATCACTGCCCTTATAAAAGGGAGCCAATCAATTCCCTGGCCACTCCCATTCTGTGAGAAAGAGCCATATAGCTATGAACTGATGGCATATCCTCACTGGATATCCAATGTATGGGCCTCCAGAACAGTGAGCAACAACTTCTTTCCAAAATTACATTTATTTTTAATTATGCTTCTGTTGGGTATGTGAATATGGGAGTGGTGCCTGAGGAAGCCAGTGTGATCTGCCCAATTTGAGTGCTAGGAATTAAATCCAGATCCTCTGCAAGAACAGAGTGAGCCATCTCTCCAGCACAGCGACAACTTCCTACTGTGGGCAACCTCCAGTTGATGGATTTTTGTGACAACAGTTAACTGGAGGAAGACAGGCTTTTCTTTTTCTTTAAGGGGTCATGAAAACATTCTGAAGTAACATGATGATGGTTCTATACCTTGCAAAGACACTGTAAGCTTACATGATTAAAAGATTGAAATGAGTGGGCTAAGTGGACACTAGCTAACCTGAGGTTTGTGAGCTCTCTATGCTGGACAGCTGGGTTGAAAACTAGGGATATGTCCTGCAGATCCAGAATTCCAAACTTGTAGGAATTAGCTGACCTAGGGAGGCAAAGGTAAGACTCAGTAGAGACAGGTGTGGAAAGAGGAAGGCTCAGCTCACTTACTAACCCCCTGACTAAAATGACTTTACCTCAGGACCCTCGTGCTGTCAATGTGACGCAGCGGCCTAGGGATGGCATGGCAATGGCTGGTTGCCAGTGAGGGATGATTTCTTCTCAGTGAGAACTATTTATTAAACACTAGGATTAATTATGGAAGACTAGATATTGTTGAGAAATTAAAAATAGCCTAAAGGCAAGAAGAGTATGACCCAAGTTCACATCCAAACTGAGGTCACAGGTCACTGCTGCATGAAATGAAATGAAAGCACAAAGATTCTAAAGAGGTCTATAGTCTGGGAATCTGACATAAGGCAGACTTATGTCATATTTATATCCATATTTATTTCAAAGATGGATGTACACATGCCCTGGTAGCTATTATTTATTAACTAGCACACGTGAACAAATACTAGCTCCCAGGTAGAGTCTGTTTATGCCCTTTATTTTTAAGTTTCCATTTTGTGTGTGCATGTGTGCGTATGCGTGTGTGTGCTGGGCTGGGGAAAGCATAGAAGTCAGAGGACAGCTTCCTGGAGTTAGTTTTCTCCTTCTATTTTTAAGTGAGTTCTGGGGATCAAATTCAGGCTGTGTGGCAAGCACTCTTCCCAGGGAGCATCTCTAGTGTTGTGCTTACACTATCAAACTGACATCAACATGACAGAACTGCTCCATTGGCAAATTAATGCAATGACTTTTTTTTTTTGAAATGGTATCTCATATAACTCAGGTTAGTCTTTTTTTTGTTTGTTTGTTTTTTTTGTTTTTCGAGACAGGGTTTCTCTGTGTAGCCCTGGCTGTCCTGGAACTCACTCTGTAGACCAGGCTGGCCTCGAACTCAGAAATCCACCTGCCTCTGCCTCCCAAGTGCTGGGATTAAAGGCGTGCGCCACCAGCGCCCGGCTAATATCAGGTTAGTCTTGAACTTACGTATCTAAGAGCAATCTTGACTTTCCTCTTTCTACCTACCGACTGTTGGGACTGTGTCCCCATCCAGCTACAGTGAAAGAATTTTAAAACACCATACGGTATTGACTGAGTTAAAGTTCAAACATTTGCTAATGGACAGGGTTATAAGTCAGTGAAGTATTTCACACACAAGCAAGAGGACTCTAGTCCCATCCATCCCCTGAACCCACAGGTGTTGTTATTTTGTTTGTTTTGTTGATGTTTTAAAGCCAGGCATGGCTGTGAGCACCTGTAATCCCAGCACTGGGAAATAGAGACAGGAGGATCCTTGGGCCTTGCTGGGCAACTAATCTAGATGAATCGGGGAGCTCCAGGTTCAGTGAGAGACTGACTGTGTCTCATCAAGATGGAGACTAACTGAAGGAGATACCCATCACTGACTTCTGACCTACACACATGAACACACAAGCATGCATGCATGCACACACACGTGTACACACCTCACCCCAAATCAAGGACAAAATGACCCTCTGAGCCCCCAGTGGAGGAACGAAGTAAATGGGCCCAAGAGATACCTAGTTCTAACTAGAGCTATTCAGAGTTGGCTGCTCCGTACTGGTGCAGTGCATCGCTTGCTCCTCCAGAGGGCGCACTGAACATTTCACTCACCACGTAGCTGACAGGGAAGGACACAGCTTAGTCGGGACAGGCTGACCTTATGGTCTAAGAGACAGATCTTGAAACAGGAGGATGAAACAGTACAAAGCTATCATTTCTCTGGCCACTTTTAAACATGGAGACTGGAGAAGAGTCACACTGCCACTAGCCTGATATCGTGGTCCTGGTTCTACCACAGTGGGTGTAGGATTTCTCTAAGCCTCCTTTATAAAATGGAGTTATGTCTACCCAAAGATCTTACTGTAAGGGAAAAATGAAGATGCTCATGCAAACTATGTTAGAATATTTCAAAAGCTGTTATTTATTTATTTATTTATTTATTTGTAAAACATGGTCTCAGGACTGCAGAGATGGCTCAGTGATTGAGAACACTGGCTACTCGATCATGACTATTAGAGTTCAGACCCCAAAACTAATATTAGGAGGCTCACAACACCCATAACTCCAGCTTCAAGGGATCTGAAACCTTCTGACCTCATGGGCACCCCTCCCCACATACACACAAATATAATTAAAGTAAAATAAATATGTTTTAACACATGGCCTCACTATGTAGCCCTGGGTGTCCTCAAACTCATCTCACAGTCTTTAAAGTTGCAATCCTCCTGCTTCCAAACCCTGAGTGCTGGGATTACAGACATGTGCCACCACACACAGCTTCAAAGCAGTCTTGTTTTGTGTGCCAGCACGGAGGGAACTAGTTGATTAGTGCTGTCTACCATGGGCAAAAGGCTGGACACGTGAGAACACGGTGGTAAAGGGCAACTGCTGTCTCAGGCCTTCTTATCTGGACAGCAGCAGGGGCACACAGGCCTGAGCAAATCATTTCACTGAACTCTACAATGGGGCCCTTCGCTAGTCTCTTTCTTTCTCAGCCACCTTCTTTGGGGGAGACTGTCTTGATTAGAAGTTTACAACAAATGAAATTTCAAATTTTTCAGAAAAAAAAAAAA
>JADRCC010251922.1:0-11059 GCA_019843855.1 Hylomyscus alleni | reverse complement strand
TTTTTTTTTTTTTTTTTTGGTTTTTCAAGGCAGGGTTTCTCTGTGTAGCCCTGGCTGTCCTGGAACTCACTCTGTAGACAAGGCTGGCCTCGAACTCAGAAATCCACCTGCCTCTGCCTCCTAAGTGCTGGGATTAAAGGCATGAGCCACCACCGCCCGGTTTCTTTTTCTTTTCATTTCTTTTTTTTTTTTTTCATTCAGCTGCCTTCCAATAAATGAGGGTTATTTTATCATTATCCTGAAAACAGTTATCTATGGGATGAAAGATGTCCTTGCTTTTAAAGTAATTGATATTTGATATAGCAGCTTAGGAAGCCTTGTGATAAGCTAGTCAGAAAATTGTATGTAATTCTGTTTATTGTAATCAATATACTATTTTATAATTATCAATTTTGACCCTAAAACACTCCAGTTTATTAAATTTAGGCTTCAGTTTACTCGTGACCTGTAAGTACAGCTAGATTGGTGCTGGAGAGTAGTTTAGCTGTTAAGAGCACTAGCTCTCATCTTATTCACTCTACGAAGTGCACAAACTTCTGTTATAATTTGAATTTAGTGTCTATGTTGTGTGTACTAGAGTGACGTGTACGTGCATAGCACTGTTCTAGTCCCTTGAGTCCTGCCGTGCTCCATCTCACAAACACGAGTTGCACACTAGGTCAACACTAGTGTTATGCACGTTGTGGTCACAATTTTGACTCTCTCATCCCTAGTTCCTGCCCTGCCCTCTGGACTTGAAAACTTATTGATTTTTATTTGTTGGTTGAGTGAGACAGGGTTTTTCTGTGTGGCCCCGGCTGTCCTAAAACTAGCTCTGTAGACAAGAATGGTCTCTAACTCAGAGATCTGCCTGCCTCTGCCTCCACCTCCTAAAAGCTGGGATTGAGAGTGTATGCACCACCACACCCAGCCAGTCCTTTGGAATTTTAAAGAGACAATTTTGAGTACTCAGTACCAGGCCCTCCTGGGTGTGTAACATTAGTAAGCAAAACAGAAATCGTTGGCTTCAAGGCCAGCCTGGTTGACTTAGTCAGATCCTGTATTAAGATAAGAAGTAAAAGACTAAGAAAATATGATACTCAGTAACTGAGTAGGAAGGCTCTAGGTTTACACAAAAAAGCAAAAGCCCGCCGGGCAGTGGTGGTGCACCCCTTTAATCCCAGCACTTGGGAGGCAGAGGCAGGCGAATTTCGAGGCCAGCCTGGTCTACAGAGTGAGGTCCTGGACAGCCAGGGATACACAGAGAAACCCTGTCTCAAAAAAACAAACAAACAAAAAAAGCAAAAGCTCCCAAAAGTCTTATGTCCATGTCAAGATAATCAGAATAAACAGCAAAAAATGTAAATTATATAGTTCTTTGTAAGTTGATAGGTGTTATCAAGAAGATAACAGGCAGGGTAGAGATCTGAGGAGCTAGAATTTTAAATAATGCAGATAAGTTACATTTATTGATAAAATGACCACTTAGAAGATGTGAAGGGCGCGGGAAGGCAGGTCTGCAGGCATCTGGGAGAAGAGTGCTATTCAGACAGATGAGCTTGGAGACCTGAAAGTACAGGACATGTGCACAATAAAAGTGGGTAGGTGATGGAAAGGTAAGGACAGTGGGGTGGGGGTGGGGGGTGCTGTCTAAGAGATGGAAAGCCAGCAGAGGGCCTGAGACCTCAGCAAAGGAAGAACTGCTAAGGAGCTCTGAGAAAGGATAGGATGCAGAGGTGGCTTCCAAATTACCCTGCTGCCGGCTGCATTTAAGAATGGATTAAGGAAAAGGTGGACGTGGCCAATACCAGTTAAATTGTTCCAGGAACTCTGACTAGAGACAGTGGTGACAAGTAGATCTGTAAAGGATTAAAAGGGATGAGATTCTGGGTCCAGTGGGAATGTGGAGTCACAGGCGTTGCTGATGGGTGGATATGCAGTTTGAGACAGAACGGAGTGTGGGTACCAGGATGAATGCAATGGGTAAGGCTGTGCGTGAGTGAAACACACTTTAGGAAGAGTCCGAATCCCACTTGCCAAGTAGAGATGCCTTGGTAGATGTGTGAATCTGAAGTTTGAAAGAGTTCCTCATGTGTAAATGTAGACATTGTCAGAGAACCTCTGTTTAAAACCATGAAAGAAAGAAAGCTACAGGGACTGAGCCCTAGTTCATTCTGCCATTAAAAGTTGACGAGGACTGCAGTTTGGACTGAGAAGAGTTGGCCAGTGGTGGGATGAGAACCATGAGGATTCTGTGTTCTGGAGTCCAGGCGGAAGTATGATGAGATGCAGAGGGTGGAGCGATGAAAGGGCCACTAAGACGACCCAGACGTCTTTCCCAGGGACTTCTTTGCTTCCCAAGTCAGGCTCTTATATATGCTGTACTTCTTTCAAGGACACTTTTTGCTTTGGTTACTAAGTTAATCATTCAGGCTTCAATTTTAGTGTATGTGTATATTATTTAATATATGCACGTATATTAAAATTACATAAAGGACATACATCCTTTTAAATGTATGTGTATATATATTATATATACATGTACATGTATATATATATATATATATATATATATGTTTGTGTGTGTTTATATATATATGTGTGTGTGTGTGTCCCCCAGGTCTACAAATCTTTGTTCTATCCCACCTAATATCAAGTAATTTTCCTGTTGAAGATTTTCAGAAGAGCATCTGTATTTACTGTTATATAGCCAGAGTCTATTATATGTATACATACACTGAGATTCATATTTCTGAATGCATAACACAATGGAATTCAAGAGGTTGGGTGCTAAGCATTTTTTTTTTTTTTTTTTGGTTTTTTGAGACAGGGTTTCTCTGTATAGCCCTGGCTGTCCTGGAACTCACTGTGTAGACCAGGCTGGCCTCGAACTCAGAAATCTGCCTGCCTCTGCCTCCCAAGTGCTGGGATTAAAGGCGTGCGCCATCACTGCCCAGCGGTGCTAAGCATTTTTAACTGCGGCTCTCTTTAGGGCAAATATTCTGGCTGTTAAAAACAGGTATTTTTAATGTAATTTAGCCACAAAGCAAAATGTACCACCCTGGCATGTTCCCTGTGATGAACATGGAGTAAAGCCCCACACTTTGCTCTCACTTCTGCCTTGTTTTGGCTATATGGTCTGAGCGTTTTACCTTTTAGGAATTTTTTTTTTTTTTTTTTTTTTTCGGTTTTTTGAGACAGGGTTTCTGTGTGTAGCTGTGGCTGTCCTGGAACTCATTCTGTAGACCAGGCTGGCCTCGAACTCAGAAATCTGCCTGCCTCTGCCTCCCAAGTGCTGGGATTAATAGTTTTTTCCTTTTTGACATGATGCAGTAAGCACTTTTACCCACTGAGACATCTATACAAAGAATTTCTATAGCACCTGAAACATGTTTGTTTTTTTGTTTGTTTTGTTTTGTTTTGTTTTTTTTCCTGAGAAGGAATTGTGGCTCAGTAGTAGAGGACTTTTTGCTTTAGTATTTCCAAGTCTTGGATTTAGTCCACAGCACCACACGATAACCAATGTAAAAGAATAGTTTCAAAAGGCTTAAATGTTGTTAGCTCTGTAAAAATCCAGTTGATATGATTTCTTTTAGTGATGTGTTTGTTTGTTTGAAATGGCGGAGTTGTTCTTCGGCAGTGAATCCTGTCGTCATTTTGGACTCAGTGCCTTTGGGTTTCTTCGAAGCTTACTCCGGGGACACGATTTAACTAGTCTAAGGGGAGCTTTGCGTGTACGCAGGGATATAAAGAATGCATCTGTCATGCAGGCGGGATTCTGCAGTGTCTCCCTCACCCCTTTGTTTGTTGTTGTTCCTGGTTTCAGGCTCACCATGCCCACAGCTGGAAACCAAAAGAAGGCTCCCACACCTCAAGTTTCTTGTTTAACAAGCGAACCATATACACAGCTGGATTTTTTACCGGACAAGCTTAGAACAAAACTGCTTCCGTTCCAAAAAGATGGCGTCGTTTTTGCCCTCAGAAGACATGGCAGGTATAGTGCTTTGAGAAGGCATGCTAAACGTTACTGAATTAAAAAGCCACGCTCTGCTTAATCCAGTCTTTTCATCATCTCAAACTTTCTGTGGTCAAATTGGTTGTAATGAAATAGATGTTATCCATAAGCTGTAAGTTACTTAGACTTCAGGTAGAAATGCATTGAACAATGCTGTTCCTTAGTTGCACGTTATTTATTTATGCCCTTGCTGTACATATGTGCCAGAGTGTACTTGTTGAGGTCAGCTTGCCAGAATAAGTTCTCTCTTTCCACCATGTGAGTTCTGGGGATTAGACTCTGGTCTTCTGGTACCATTTTTATTGTTTTTTTTAAGACAGGGTCTCTCTACATAGTCCTTGCTGTCCTGGAACTCATTATGCAGACCAAGCTGGCCTCAAAAACTCAGAGTTCCCCCTAGCTCTGCCTCCTGAGTGCTGAGACTAAAGGTGTTCCACCACGCCAAGCTTCAGGTATCTTAAGTCTTAGAGTAGCTGAGGCCTCTCAAGATTTCATATTGTCACTTTTCTTGAATATACACTCTACGTGACACACACATCCCGATTATATTTTATTCCTTTTTTCCCAGTTCAGAGTAGCAGCCGTCTGAAGTTGAGGCATGCTTCATTTCTTCCATCACTGTATTGGTTAACTCTTCCTGTGTCACCAGGACAGAAGGCCTGACAAAAACAAAGAGAGGGAAAGCTCAGCTTGCTTCTCAGTGTAGAAGACACTGTCCACCATAGTGGGGAAGTACGGAAGGGGCACTGGCTGAGGGGTTAAAGGGGAAGCGGGGCTCAGTGATGACCCGAAATCTCACCCCCCAGCAAGGCACTCCCTCCAGCTATGCCCCACCCACCTCAGCAAGCTTCACCACCTCCCAATGCCACACCATTGCCTCGGGCCAGCCATTCAGACATTTGAGCCTGTGGGAACACTTCATATTTGAACTATTACAGTGTGATATTCTCTTTCAGATCAGGCCATTATATGGTTTTCTTTATTTTTATGGATAGTGTTCTCTTGATCCCATAGTTCATGTATCCTGTAAGCATAAAACAACACTGAGTGAGCAAAGGTTGAGTGGCACCTTGTAGTCCTTTTACCAGTTTCTGATAAATTCCATTTGTCTGTCTGTCCCTCTGTCCTTTCTTCACTTCAACTCATTTTACTTATTTTGAAATCATCTCCCAGTAAATTGCTGCTATCTTTATATACTCCTGCATACCTTAGTGTAGGGATAGTTAACTAATGTTCATGTTTGTTTAACTTTTTTTTTTTTTCCAGAGACAGGGTTTTTCTGTGTAGCATTCACTGTCCTGGAACTATCCCGAAGACCAGGCTGGCCTCTAACTCAGACATGTACCTGTCTTTGCCTCCTGAGTGCTGGGATTAAAGACCTGTGCTCCTAAGCTGAGCTTGTTTAACTTCTTTTGCATTTGTTTATTCTGTGTGTGCTTGTACCACCTATGCACTCGTGGAGATCAGAGGACAACTTGTGGGAGCTGATTCTCTCTTTCCACCCTGTAGGTCCCAGGGATAGAACTTAGGCTGTCAGGCTTGGTGGCAGATACCTTTATTTGCTGAGCCACCTCACCAGCCCGATCTGGCTTTTTGTTTATTTGTGTTTTGATCGTTGTCATTGTTTTGTTTTATTATGGGATGGTTTCTCACTGTGTGACCCTGGCTAGCCTTGAGTTCACAGAGATCTGCCTGCCTTTGCCCTTCTGTCTCTCCTGAGATTGAAGGCATGTGCCAAGCATGCCCAGCCCAGTTGTGCAGGTCCTGTTCTAGGACTTGATTGTAAGGGAATGACACAGTGGGTGCCGTATGTAGAGACTTATTTCATTCATTATAATCTTACTGGGATTCCACTGTAATCTTTACATACTACTAGCTCATGTTGTGTGCATTTGTATTTGTGGGTGAGAGTGATACCTAAGACTAGTGGGCTCTTTCCACCTGATACCTATGTCCTTCCCATTTTTCCTTGCTAAACACCCCCTTTGGAAATTTGGGTTAGACTACTCTGTTTTCACAATGTCTGTGTTCAATTCCTGAAGGTTTCAGTCACAAATGCCACCTGAGACTGTCACATAATGGCCTTCAGCTCCTCTAGTTAGTCGTTATTTCTTAGTGTTTCTCTGGGCGAGTCTGTGTTTCGGAGCCCACAGAGCGCCTCAGGCCGAGCCACTTACTTTCTGTGGTCTTGAGTGTGTTTCCTCAACACTTCATCCTTCAGCTTTATCAACTAGAAATGCACATTTTATTTCCCATCAGTGCATCTATATAGAATGATTCTCCTGTGCTTAGTGAGCCTGCTCCTTCTTAATTAGCTAGTCTTATTAATTTCCAAACACTTGTCCTTAAACTGGCAACCATTCCTAGCAAAATATGAATCTGTGCAGTAAAGTGGGAAAATAAGAAGTGAGCTGTTCACAGCTCAGTTTATTTGTTTGGAGGGTGTGGTGATATGAACCTGTAGTTTAGCACTTCCAGGGCCTGTAAGTCAGGAGTACATAGGGAGACCCCGTCTTAAAAACAAAAATAAACAAAATAAGGGAATAAAATGTGGGTCTTACATTCATTTTGGAGGTAGAACATTTTCCTTACCTTGTAATTAGAGCTGACCTTTGCTGCTGCTGTTAGAATATGATGTCGTAGCTAAAAATTTTAAATTGTATTATTGAGCAAATGACTGCTTCAGCATTCTTGGTATAATTCACTTACTGAGTATGTAATGGCTTCCTTTGTATTTATCCCGTTTTGGATCTTTGAAGGTGGAAAACCTGTGATTAGTGTTGATAGTTCTGATTCGAGAGAAAGCTCTCAGGCCGCGCCTCTTCATTTCTCTCCTGTTCCTTCTTTTTCCATAATTCCAACATTGCTTTCTTTATCTTTTTACTCTATCCTGTTTCTGTTAATGTATCTTATACTGTCTGTGTGCTGTGTAATGACTTTTGTTGTTTTTGAGACAGGGTTTCTCCACATAGCCTTCGCTTTCCTGGAGCACTCTACGTAGATCAAGGTGGCCTCAAACTCACAGAACTTCACCTACTTCTCTATCCTGAGTGCTGGGATTACAGGCATGTGCTACCATGCCCGGCTGGATAATGGCAATTCTTAGTTTTCTTTCACAGTTCTAATCTGCTGTTAAATTCAAACATACCTATTCAATTTCTGAAAGGTAGTTTTTCTTATTGATCTGTAGCATACATATAGAAAGGTATTCATATTTTATAGGCGAAGCTTGAGGACTTTTCAGTGTAGTCATCTCTCATGAACCATGCATGGTGGCACACTTGTGTAATCCCTGAACTCATGCCACTCAAGTACAAGGATCGTGAAGTCCAGACCCACTTGGGATGTATACTGAGATCATCTTTAAATAAAAGGAAGAACCTGGTGTCTGTTTGCCTCCTAATCCCTGTTTCCCTCCCTTTGGAAGGAACACTGTCCTGACGTCTAATGCCATAGGTGGCTGTTTTCCCATTCAGCTATATAGTCAGATGTATCCAGCTTTTTAAATGAAAAAAAGAAAAGTTAAGTTTTACTTATTTCATTTTATTTGTATACCACGTGCATGCCAGCTGTCCTCAGAGGTCAGAAAAGGGTTTCAGATTCTCTAGAACTAGACTTACGGTTTGAACGACCATGTGAGTGTGAGGATTCAGGCCTGGCTCCTCTGCAGGAACAAGTGCTCTTAGCCACTGAGCTATCTTTCTAGGACCAGTGGGTCCAGCTCTTCGACATGTTGACATCTTATTGTTATCTAAAAAGGTTACACTCGAGAAGTATGCATTTAAGTAAGTAACCATAGCAATTGCAAAAAGTACCCTCCCCCCAAAATTGCCTTCTATTTTAAGTAAGTTTATGATTTTACACTGATCTGGTTTCTAGTTATCCTAGAGTGCATGTAGCTGTAGGTTGGACACACATGATACATCTTCTTCTACATGTAAGACTGCTCTATTTAACATCATTGTAAGAGTAATCCACATTCTTGCATATGGCTGTCATTTATAAATTCTCATCATATAAAATTCCATTGTGTGACTGCAATGAAACATGTTCACTGCACTTGTGATGGTCATTTGGTTATTTTTGGGTTTCAGGGTCTTGCCAGTAGTAATTCTTACATAAACATATATGCATTTTTCTTATGTTCATCTCTCAAAAAGAGTTAGTGGATCATGAGAGATACATATATTCTCCTTTAGTAGATACTATCTGTATGGCTTCCTAGGGTATCATAAAAAATGTATCACTTCTAAAGCAGTTAACTCAAATGTGAGAGGGCTGAAGAGATGGCTCAGTGGTTAAGAGCACTGACTGCTCTTCTGAAGGTCCTGAGTTCAAATCCCAGCAACCACAGTGCCTACAACCATCCATAATAAGATCTTACAGTGTACTTATATATAACAATAAATAAATCTTTAAAAAAAATATTTGTTTTTAAAAAAAATATTTGTTTCTAAAGAGTAATCAATATTTAAAAAAAAGACAAAAAACCTCTCACTTCTACAGGTTAGTAGTCTAAAATCAGGTTTTAGCCAAGTTGATATTTTCTGAGGGCTGTAAAGACAGGATCTATTTCAGGGCTGTCTTAACCTTTTCCCTATTTTTTAAACTTTTTTGTTTGTTTTTATTTTTTGTCTGTGGGTGTGCTCACTGTGGCACACATGTGCAGGTCAAAAAACAGCTTATGGGAATCGGTTCTCTCCCTCTTTCACACGTAGGTCCTAGGGATCAAACACAGACCATCAGATATTAAAATTTTTCTCACTGTAGCTTCCCACTCTACCATCCCAATGGTGCTTCCTGATTGGCATAAATTCTTATTTTTGTAAAATTGCATTTATTTACTTTATTGTGTATCAGTGTACATACGCGGAGGTCAGAGGATTCCTTCTGAGAATCTTCCCTCTCCTTCTGCTGTGTGGAACCTGGCCATCAAACTCAGGCCAGGCTTGGCCGAAGCTGCTTTTACCCACTTACCTATTGCTTAACTCACTTTTCTTTCCCCCGTCTTTAAATTTTAAACATTTTATTTTTATATTTTACTCTTTCACGGTGTGTGTGTGTGTGTGTATGTGTGTGTGTGTGTGTGTACACGCGGCGCGTGCACATGCCGCTGGTCATGTATAGAGATCAGAGGACAATGTGCCAAGAATGTTTCTCTTCTTCTGCCATATGGGTCCGAAGGATCAAACTCGGGTTGCTAGACTTGGTGACAAGCACCTTTATCCACAGAGCCATCCCTCTAGAATCCAGTCTGTATTTTAGTGCCATTTTAAGTCATTTTTATCAGTTTTTATGGTTGGCTTTTTTTTTTTTTTTTAGAAATCTGTTTTTTTAGAAATCTGTTCTCGCTGGCCATTAATGACAAGAATGGCCCATGGGCTACTCGACTTGGCTGCCAGTAATGAGGATTGCCTATGGGCTGCCCATCTTAGCTTTAAAATTGTTTTATTAGTGAGAATAAGAACATACATAAGGGAACCCAGATTGTATAGAACAATATAGCACTCGCTCTTTGGAGAGCAGAAAAATGGGTAGCACAGTCCAATATGATTTCAAAGACCAGAGAACAAGGTAACTCACTCATGGTACAAGTCCTGGGCCACCAGGAGCCCTTTCCAAGGCTAGACACAATGGAACCACCTGCAGTGGAAAGACAAGCTTCACTTGTCATTTCTTCTAAAATACTGATTTCATTTTTCACATCAATTAGATTTGTAGTTCACTTAGAATAATTTTATTCCTGGTACAAAGTAAAGGTCACAATTGTTTTTCAATTTACTTTTATATGTGCATGTACAATTAATCTTTCTACATTTAATGAAAAGACTGACTTAGCCCAGTGGTGTGGCCTGACATCACTGGGCTCCTCATGCATCAGGCTCCTCTTTCTAGGTGAATGCTGTCTATGGGAATGTTCTCCCAGGATGGAGATGCTCTGTATATAGACAGCTTCATTCAGTACCCAGTTTAGCAATCCTTGGCTGCTGAGTTCTACAAATGTAGCTAATGCAAATAAAGGATACATTTTAAATTTTCCCTAGCTCGAATTAATTTAAACTTAAATCTGGAGCCATATGTGTCATCTAGCTATGATGTGTTATAAGGCAGTTGTACATTTATTCTGTGTAGAATCTTTTATCATAGAAATCTTTGATTATTCACTTATATTTTATTTTTGTGTCTGTCTGTCTGTCTGTCTGTATCTGTGTGTACAGTGTCTGCTCGTGTGTGTCTATGTATACCTGGAGTCAGAGGAGAGTATCGGAGATCCTGCTTTATCACTGTTTCTTAGTCCTTTGAGACACTGTCTCTCGTTGAACAGGGAGCTAGACTGGAAACTAGTAAGCTCCAGCAGTCCTCCTGTCTCTGTCCCCAGTAGCTGAGTTTACACACACACAGCCATTCTTAGCTTCCTATATAGCTTCTGCACACTTGGACTCAGGTCCTCATGCTTGCAACAGCAAGTGCTCTTATCCACTGAGCCACCTCTCCAGCCCACCAATTTTAATTTTAATTATTTATTTTATTTTTATTTATGTCTATGTCTGTGTGTATGTGTGTGTGTGTGTGTGTGTGTGTGTGTGTGTATAACATGTGTGTGCAGCTGCCTAAGGAGGCCAAAAGAGCATTTCTGATTTCCTAGAGCTGGAGTTAAAAGCAGTTCTTAGGCAGAGGGAACTGAAATCAGGTCCTCTGCAGAATGGTAGAACGTACTCCTAATTGCTGAACTACATCTCCAGACTTTATTCTTTTTTTTTTTTTTTTTTTTTTTTGGTTTTCTGAGGCAGAGTTTCTCTGTGTAGCCCTGGCTGTCCTGGAACTCACTCTGTAGACCAGGCTAGCCTCAAACTCAGAAATCCTCCTGTCTCTGCCTCCCAAGTGCTGGGATTAAAGGCGTGTGCCACCACCGCTCGGCCAGACTTTATTTTTATCTTAATTTATTTTAATTATTACTGAAGGAGGCATATGTGCCATTGCATGAGTGTAGAGGTCAGAGGACAACTTTGTGGTGTCGGTTCTTGCCTTCCACCTTTCTTTTTTTTTTTTTCTTTTTTTTTTTTT
>JADRCC010251911.1:0-10561 GCA_019843855.1 Hylomyscus alleni | reverse complement strand
CCAGTCTGGTCTACAAAGCTGGCAGTCCAGCACAACCATGGCTACACAGAGAAACTCTGTCTCAAAAAAGCAAAGAAAACAAAACACTACTGTGGTTGAAAAAAAAAAGATTGTTAAACTTTAAACATTTAAAAAAAAAAAACTGGATTGACTTTTTGGCGATTTTAAAGATGAAGACAGGGAAATACTGACATAGTCAAATATTCTGTGAAGGACGTTGTCTTAGTTAGCATTTGACTGCTGTGAACAGACACCATGACCAAGGCAACTCTTGTAAGGACAACATTTAATTGGGGCTGGTTTACAGGTTCAGAGGTTCATCATCAAGGCAGGAGCATGACAGCATCCAGGCAGGCACGGTGTAGGAGGAGCCAAGAGTTCCACATCTTCTTTTATCTGAAGGCTGCTAGCAGAATACTGGCTTTCAAGTAGCTAGGGTGAGAGTCTTAAAGCTCACACCCACAGTGACACACTACTCCAACAAGGGCCACATCTTCTAATAGTGCCACTTCCTGGGCCAAGCATATACAAACCATCACAGATGTCAAGGTTGATCACAGATGTCAAGGATGCAGGCTAGGAAGAATTGTCATCCAAAAGGCATTTCTGAGCTGTTTTAACTGGGAGAACAGGAAATCAGAGCCTGCACTGGGCTACTTCTTTGGGAGGACCAATAGAGATGCCAAGTAGAAAGGAAGGTGTTCTCACTATTGCTGCCTCTGAGGACTGATTTGTAGGTCTTCCCTCAAACTAGATAGGCAGGTGGTCCTGGGGATGGATAAAGGTTGTATTCATATGTATTTTTTTCTTCCATCTCCAAGTCAAGAGATGAGAGACCGCTTAACGTCTGATCAATGAGCCATGGTGTAACTGCAGACAAACAGCCACCACTGAGACAAAACACAAACCCAGGATTTGGCCAGGCTCTTCCACCCAAGGGGTGGCTAGCCACCACATACATCTGCAAGCACCCACACTGTGTCCCAGCGGTTCCCATCTGCCCCAGATGTCTTGCCCCTCAGCATGCAGTGTAGCATTTCATCCTGTCTGCCTTTTGTTGGCCCCTTTTCCTGGGTGGATATTTGGCCTCCCTGGTCTATCTGGGAGGGCAGATTAGGCAGTATAATTAACCCAGGTTTTATTACCAAATATACCAATCTGAATCCCAGCAGCGATGCTTAATGGCCAAGAAGAATTTGGCAGATGTTTATTATCTGCACATTTGAAAGTTTCTACTTTAACAACTCCTTTGAGCCCCAGCTAGCCCATCTATAAGCTATTAATGGCGTCTGTCTTATAGGTTTATTGTAAGAATTAAATGAGTTAACCCAGAACAAAGATTGGTGCATGGAAAATTCCTAACAATCTAGCCCCCCTTATGCTTAGGCAGGGGCACTTTCCTAGTCTCTAGGTGACTGCCTGAAGCTGCAGAGTACCAGCTCCGTAATTAAATGACTTTCAACCTAGCTGAGCATGTAACATGTATTGTGTCTGTAACTTTTGCCATAACGGCAAAATTAGCATGGGTTTCTTTTCTCCTTACTCGACCCTAAATAGAAGGTGTGTGTGTGTGTGTGTGTGTGTGTGTGTGTGTGTGTGTGTGTGTGTATGTTATAACTGTAGAACAGATCTTAGAGACACAAGCACAGGATTCTTTTTATCCAGACAAGAATTTTCACCTCTCCTAAAAAAGAATTTTACAGCTTCTCTTTGGCATGTCAAAATGGCCAGTATCACTGTTCCTACAGGACTAGCTCTGAACAAAATAAAGGATACTTAAACCCAAGCCCTGGGATACGAGAAGCTGGTCTGATTAGCAAGATGGTCTCTATGATTAATGGCTGGGGAGTATATACAGCATAGAAACACTGGGCAAAGAGAGGATCACCCCTGGGAAGGAGTGGGAAGGCGTGTGACTTTATCATGTGTAACAAGGTATGCAATTTGAAACAACAATGTCTATAATTCTGGAATTTCCCACTTAACACCTCAGACCATGGCCTGACTGAATCTGGAAGGAAAACTTACAGGTCAGGGGAACTGTTATGTCCTGAGTAGTTGGTGTTTTTATTCACATCATTGGTGTAAATGTGTATTTTTCTGAGGCTTTAAAGACTTCTTTCTTGGATGATATTTAAAAACTCAGTCTCAATGAAGAATAAATTCCACATCATTACACTTCCACACCAATTTTAGGCTATGACACCATCTTTAAATCTGAACCCAGTCTTAGCAAAGCAACTTAAAAGGTGAAAGTAAAATAAATATCCACTGATATTCCTCCCAGCAACAAGGGAAAGCCGTGGTGGGGGCTGGGGAGAAGGATCATCAGAGAAACTGCCTCCTGCACATACAGGAGAGCTTCAGGTTGGGTCCCAGACTCCACGCTGCACTGGCCTGCTTCTGCAGTCTCAGCACTGGAGGGAAGAGACCAGAGGATCCCCGGAGCTGCCTGGCTAGTCAGTCCAACCAAATCAGTAGCTTCAGGCTCAGAGAGAGACCCTGCCTCAAAAATAAGATGAGGGATGATTGAAGGAGACACCCAACATTGATTTTTGCCACACACACAAACACACAAAACATATATACACAAAATACACATGCACACATACACTCACAGACACAGAGACACGCCACATGCAGAGGGAGAGACAGAGAGACATATAGACACAGAGAAACAGAAACAGAGAGAAAGAGAACTTAGGAGAGGTGCCATATATACTACAAAAAATGATCCCTCTGAGCCATGGTCTATTCTGTGCATAAGTGGTAATCAGACTCAGAAATGCCTCCTAAGGAGTCTTGATTCTCTTTGCACCCCTTTCTTGCCCACTGGAATCCCATCACTGGTGGAAAGTGTTAGAGCTCTGCTTGCTTTCTCTCCGGAAGCCTTTGCATATCCAGAAGCTTGACCCCTACCCTCAAGCAATATATAAGCTCCGGTTACTCTAAGTCACAGATTAAAAACATCCAACACAGACACTAGTCCACATACTTTAACTGTCAGGCAGAGTTCAGATTTCTACCCTCCAGGCTGTCAGCGCACATTAGGGTTTGCCTGGGAGAGTCTGGCAATGCTGCCATCCTAAGGTCCTGTGGTTGGCAAGTATACTAGATTCCCCACTTTTAAGGAAGCAACGAGTGTTGTATGGAAGCAAGCTGGCAAGGGCTAAGAAGATAGCCGCTTGGTTCTTTCAGGGTTTCCGAGGTCTCTACTAGGCATGTGCAAGACATGCAAGCTCTCATTTAAACTTAATGGAAACTGAAAGATGAATGGAACTCTTTTTTTTTTTTCTTTCCCCAGACCTTCCCAAACTCAACATAAGTCACACATCCATTCCAGGGATAGCAGGGAGAGTGATATCTAATAAAATAGAAGGCTCACACACAAGCATGTGGGGACAGCTGGCTCCTTTCGGCCTCTGTGGTGGGAATACTCACGTCCCAGCCAGCCACACTATGGCCTGCACTGGGTCACCAAGCTGCCAGCCTTCATTCAGCACTTCCCATAATGTGGCTATCACAGGTTAGGTTAGTGCAAAACATGTGCAGAAAACAGAAGCTGTGACCCTCCTAAGTAACACTGGCCGAGAGTCTCTGCTGGTTTCCCTCTGGTCTCCTTACTACAGGCTACACATCCTCAATTCATAACACTTTTCATTTAAATTTATTACTATTCTATTATTTTATGAATATAGGTGTTTTGCCCGTTTGTGTCCATGCACCATATGTGTGCCTGGTGCCCTCAGGGGCCAGAAAAGGGCACTGGATCCTCTGTAGCCAGGGTTACAGTTTGTTCTGGGCAGCCATGTGGGTGCTGGGAACCAAACCCAGGTCCCTTGGGAGAGCAGCCAGCACTCTTAACATCTGAGCCACCACCCCAACCCCTCCAGTAAGAAGACTGTAAGAAATGCATACTCTTTAAAGAAATATTTTATCAATCAGCTAAAATATTATCTAGCAGAATTAGAAAACAAGTTAGCTAAATATTGATCACATTTGTTCCAAACATATAATTCATGTAGGTCAACTGTAATGGATCAAATATTCAAATCTTGGAATTGCCTCCCACCCCCACATCAACTATGAAGCTTTTGGGTTAATTGCAGTCATTGACAATAAAGTTTTCTCTGCTACAGTCCCAATGATAAGAACAGTGAACCGGAACTTCACACTCATTAGGACAATGGTAACAATAACTAGAATGGAGAAGTAGCACCAGCTGGTGAGGTGTGGAGAAGCTACAATCTTCACACAGCAGGTGGGAGCAGACACTGGAGTTGCCGTAGAAAGTAGTTTAGTCATAGGATTACCAACTGAGTCAGAAATTGCTGCAGAGAGCTGAAAAAACGCCTGTACAGGAATGTACAGAGCAGAACACTTCAGAATAGCTAAAAACGTGTAAACAGCCAGAGTCAGTCAGTGATGGACGGGTGAGCAGCCTATGGTTATCTGTCAGACTGGTATTCCATCATCAGAAGAGAATGGAGTATCGCTACTTACAGTGATGTGGATGAACCTTGAAGCCATGCTAAATGGGAGCGTAGTGACAAGCTTCACACATGGTATGATCCCATTTGTAAAAAATAGCCACAGAGCCAGCAAATAGATCGGAGGTGGCTGGGCTTGGGCGGGGGATAAGGAAGGACTGCTAATGAGCACAAGACTTCTTTCTGAGGTGATGAAGGTATTTTGGGACTTGACAAAGTGATGGGTACACAGTACTGTGAATACAGAGAACCCATACTTATAATTTTTTGTAAGTTTTTTTCTTATAAGTTTTATGTTTGTTTTTTTCTTTTTACATTCATCATGTGTGAGAAAGGGTGCTTACGTACAGGTCAGAGGACAACTTGTGGGAGTTGGTTCTCTGTTTCTACCACGTGAGTTGTAGATTTGAAAGTCAGGTGGTCAGGCTTGGTGGCAAGTGCCTTTTAAGCAGGGAGGCATCTCAGCCCCCATTTTAAAATAGCTCTTTAATTTTGTTTATATTTTCTTATGAATGCAAACACTTATTTGTTAAAAGAAAAAGCCAGAGAAAAACAAAATATATTCAGCTAAAGAACTTGTCAGCTTTAAGTCTGCAGCTCCGTAACTGTGCTTGGGAATATCTTGACACATGGAAGAGATTATTGAAGGGCTCTGTGTTTTATTAAATGTGTGGCATTGTGTTTGGTAACAGAAAACTTCAAATCTACAGTAGTACTTGAATTTGGCAAAGCATTAAAAAAATCATTAAAAGAGATAATTTGTCTAATAAATTTTGTTTTTGTGCAAATACTTGTCAAGGTAAGTTTTTTTCTGAATGAATCCAAAATGAAAATATTTTATCCAAAATATCTTTCACATGATAAATGCAGAAATAAAACAGAATGTGCTATCAAAGAGAGTTTTCTCTGAGGATACCGGGCTCCTTGGAACCTGTAGAAAGAGTGATTTATCATTAAAATGTTATGGTCTATTTTATAGAAAAAAAAAAACAATGGCGATGACATCAACTTGACAGTTACTACTTAAAATAAATATGGAACAACCAAAAACCGTGTTTTTGAGGATAATTGTAGGGAGGGAACGTAGCTCTGGTCTGACTGCATTCTTGACCTGAGCATAGCCAGGTTCAAGGAGTCTCAAGGGCAAGGGGACAGCCTGGACTCCTCTGAGCCTGGGATGTCACTGTCCTGCCGCAGGAGAGCAGGAGAGCCGCACAGAAGGCTCCAGCAGTTTCACTGCTCATGGAGACTCAGGGTCACTCGGGGGAGGACGGCCCCTGCTGAGATTAGCTGCCTCTCCCTGTGTTTCCTGTGCTCAGTGAATTTGTCAAGTACTCTGTTGTCACAGAGCCAACCCTGTCCTACCCCCAGCCCAGCTTTTCTGTACCTGTGTCTGTCCTTTCTTCCTTCCGGATGACCGTTTGCTCTGCAGTCACATATTAATCCAGGCGCTCCTCCCACTGGGTCCCAGCTTTATGCTACCTGTGTGTCTCTGTTTTTCTTTTCCTTGTTTTTCAATTCTTCATTTTTGAGATTACACTATTAAACTTCATTCCCCTCTTCTCTCTCCTCCCTCTAAACTAGTGGTTCTCAACCTTCCTGACACTGTGACCCCCTAACACAGCTCCTTGTGTGGTGGTGACCCCCCCATTATAAAATTATTCCCATCACTACTTCTTATCTGCAATTTTGCTACTGCTACAAATTGTAATGCAAATATCTGATATGCAGATAATCTTAGGAGACCCCTATGAAAGGGTCATTCGACCCCAAAGAGGTCACGACCCACAGATTGAAAACCACTGCTCTAAACCTTCCCATGTACCCTCACCGTCCATTCAAATTCATGATCTTGTATTAATTGTTGTTATATAGATATGTATATATGTATAAGTGTGTGTGTGTATCAATGTATATTCTTAAATACATAAGTACAACCTGCTCGATCCATAGCTCTTATTTGTATGTATGTTTTCAGGGCTGATCATTTGGTATTGGATAACCACTTGGTGTGCTCGTCCTGGGGAAGATAATTTCTCCGTATCTCAGCATTCCTTGGCTGCCTGTAGTTCTTTGTGTAGGGTTGAGGCCTCCTGAGCTTCCCTTTTCTATGTTAGGATGGATATTAATGTTGTCCTGGCTCAGGTCATGTTAAAGCAGCCATATTAGTGAGACTTTATGGGTGTTGTTTCTGCCATTTCTAGGTAACAAAATTTCACCGCCAACTCCCTGTTCTTGCGGCTCTTACAACCTTTCTGTCCAGTCTTCTGTGATGATCCCTGAGCTTTAGGTGTAGAAGTTCATGAGAAGTGAGACTGTGAGTATGGAACAAATATTTAGAATGTAGTGAGGGATCGCGGTGGTTTCGTAAAGTGACAGTTCTGGGTTTTCCTCCAAGGTCCATGACTTTACTAGCCTTGGGTAGCTGGCTGGGCATGGTTTTCCTCTTGTTGAACAGGCCTTAAGTTCAATTAGAGAGAAGTTGGTTTCCACCAATGTATGCAGCCACTACTGGACAGTTGGAAATACTGATCATTGTTACAGTTTGCAGGCATCATAGTCAGAAAGGAGTGCTAGCTGCTTCTGAAGCCTTCTTGTTCCATAAAGTTGGTCCTCAGGGAGAAAGTTTTCAGGTCAGATCCCATTCAAGTCCTCTGGAGTCTGTGTAAGTGTGTGACATCTTCAGCTAGAAGGACTTACCTTCTACCTCCAAGGGACAACCTAAGCCAATAACCTTTAGTGTTTTGGGAGTCTACAAATTGGACAACCCTGACCCAACAATTCAATGGTTTCTCATTCCTGGTATCGGAATTCTTGTTAGATAGTCTTTGGCTCTTGGAGGGAGCTCAGATTTGGAGTGAAATATTTTCATTTAAACTGTATACATGTATTTATAGACAGTATAAGTATCCATAGTCATAGATGGTTTTGTTTAGGTAGTTAATAGTGATTTCTTATGACTTTTTCAGACATTCTTGTTGATATTTGCCCTCCTCCTCCCTCTTCTTTGCTTCTCTCCCATTCCCTCCCTAATTAGAGCCCCTCGGTCCCCCCATTTCCCTGTCAGTTCCCCTGTACCCTGCTATTTCCCTTTCTATTGCCTCCCTCCCTGCACACATCACCCCCCCCCCAACCCCCCCCCCCCCCCCGCTTTTCTTAATTTCCAGTTGCTCCCAGTTGGGTTTCCAGGATCTGGCTGTGCGGGTCTCCAATGACAATTGCCAGTTTTATGAAAAAAAAATGGTAACACCATGTTAGAAATATGCCGGTAGTACAAATAAGCCTAAGAAACTGACAATAAGTGAATCTGCACCAAAATTCTGACTCTGTGTGTGTATATGTGTGTGAATCAAAAGAATTTTGTTTGTTTGCTTTTCCAGATAATGTTTCTATGTATAGCCTTAGTTGTCCTTGAGCCTGATCTATAGACCAAGCTGGCCCCGAATTCAGAGATCCACCTGCCTCTGCCTTCCAAGTGCTGAGATTAAATGTGCCTTAAGATCTGGATCAAAAGTATATTATCTATTACCTCAAAAGTCCAGGTGGATTCACCTACTTCAAACCAAGCAAAAATAATCTTTCATAGGTGCACCCCCCATTTCTGGATTGTAGTTCATTCCAGGTGTAGGGAAGTTGACAAACAGGAGTTGCTATCACCCTGGGTTCCAGAGTGAGTTCAAGTTCAGCCCAAGGACCCAGTGAGACCTCCGCTCAAAATACAAAGTGTCAAAGTGTAGCTCAATGGTAAAGTGTCTGTCTAGCATCTAAGAGACACTACCTTCAATCCCCAGCACAGAAAATTCATAAATTCCATACATGGACGGTTGTAGAGGTGCATACCTGCAAATCTAGCAATCAGAGACTGAGGTAGGGAGGTTTGAGGGCAATTGGGCTAGGTAGAAATGTGTTATAAAAACAAGTGAAAAACATAAGAAAAACCTGAAGGAGTTCCTGCTGGTCAGATTTAGAACGATTCGTGCATCGTAATAACATTGACCGTAGATGATTATAATAGCCAGTGAGTGAATAGTGATGGTGCTCGACTTTACAGGAAAGCAACAGGTAATAAATGTGTGTACGCACAAAACCAGAAAGTCATCATTTTAACAGAAAGTAGAGTAGCAAGGTTAACTAACAGTCTAACAGTAGCACGGGGTAGCAAGCAACCCCCAGATTTAGAGGGTTCTCTGGGGAAACTAGACAGAAACACGAGAGGGCTACTCTTGGCACCTGTATCATATCCCACCAAAAGAACACAGATACATGAAAGCAACATGAGGAGTGGAGGACATGAATCACAGGGCATGGAACTATCAAGATAGCTCAAGGTCAGGTTAAAATTGTGGGGATTCACCTGAAGACAAGTTAGGAAAACTCCAAGGCAATATAGATGCAGCTGCAATATAAATGAAAACACAAGCAGTCAAAAAAATATCACCAAGTTTGGCACAGTTTAAGATCATGTGATTGCTACTCGATCTTCCTAGACACCCAAGGCAAAAGAAGAAGTACATAAATAAAAACATTAAATTTTTTTTAAAAAAAGTCGATGAGTAAAGATGAAGAATCATACATGTATTGTTTTCCTCGAGAAAATGAATTTCAAGGGTACAGACGAGATTGACGGGAATGGAATGGTAACTTTTCTACAGATCCATCTCAGCTAATGGATGGGAAGGATAAGGGAGTTTTCCCACTTTGCATCGTGTAATGAAACGATGTATCTAAGTTGTATCTAGGTTGTGAATAGTTAGCTACCAAGTGCAGTAAGAACACTTGTGGGCTGGAGGGATGGCTCAGCCGTTAAAGGCTAGGCTCACAACCAAAAATATAAGAACACTTGCTATTGAAGTGAGCTGTCCGGATGTGGCCTCCTGGTGAATTTTAGCATTAAAAAGAGACAGGGCTAGAGATGTAGCCAGTTTGTAAGTGCCGCCTAATATGCATGACATCCTGAATTCAGGTTCAATCCCCAGCCATGCCTAAATTGGGCGTAGTAGCAAATGCCTGTAATCCAAACCCTCTGGAAGTGGAGGCAGGAGGATCAGAAATTCAAGGTCACCGTTGGCTATTTACTGAGTTTGGTGCCAGCCTGAGCTAAGAGACTTTCTCAAAACAGAACCAAAAGCAACCAATCAACCAACTAGACAAAGATAAACTGGACAAGAGTGTCTGCAGCAATGAGCAGACAGCAACAACCCTCCAACACTCTTGTCCAAACATTTAGTCCAAATTGGATTAAAACTTTGAACTAAGCATCCGTTTACAGAAAAAGCAGAGAACAGGCTGAGACAACACAGATACAATCAGCAATAGAACCAGGACATGGAAATGCTTGCCGACAAATCCCACAGAAAGTAAATCTTATCCTCTGAAAGGAACTCAAGCAAGCAGCATGAGCCATGCACCCAACGCAATGTGTGTGCCTATTGTTTGTTCCTGGTTCAAATCCATTGAAGGAAAAATGGAATATTGACTCATCTTAAGGAAGGCAGTGTAATGAGGGAGGGCAAGGAAAAAGGAGAAGGAAGCAATGAAGAAACACATTCTACAAGTAAGTCCTTTGTAATGACTAGACGTGACAGGTCTTAACACACTCAGGACCTGGTTAGAAAATCCTGAAGAGTCTCTGGGAAGGTAGTGGTTATGTGGGGGGTAGGAGATTTGACTTCCCCTGAGCCCCTTGCTTCCCAGCCAGTAAGATTCATTCTCCTGCCAAATTCTAAGCTTTGTATCTCAGCCCTAAGGGTCCCTCAGGGACCCTGGAGGTGTACCTACCTCAAAGCAGCCAAAGCATCAAGAACTATCATTATAGGAACTCCTTCTGAGGTTCTGAGGCATGTGATACTACTTGGTTGAGACTCCTGACTCTACTTTATTCTCATGTTAGCAGTGGAATGGTCCTGTGGATGACATCTATGGGTTGAATTTACCTAATGGGGTATATATGTGGATGACAGGGACCCCTGTGAATACCAAAATCTCTGGCTACTTCATTTTCTTATATTGAATGGTAATACATTTGCATATATGCTAGGCACATCCTCTTAAGTATGCTAAATCATGGCTAG
>JADRCC010251846.1:0-15678 GCA_019843855.1 Hylomyscus alleni | reverse complement strand
CCTTTGTAGTTACTTAGCTTCAAAAGCACCACATATCACAAACCTCAACAACCTAGCTAGTAGTGACCACAGTGGCAATAGCTTTTGAAATGCCCTCTTGGAGACACAGAGATAATGTGGATATTTGATGAATCTAGATACAGTAAGTCATGACCATAGCTAAAATGTCTCTGCTGCCAGTTCAGGAATATGTTCACCTCCCTTTGCTGCACCTGCTGTTTACTCAAAGCTTCTTATCACCTCAGTCTGGCTTTCTACTTGTCCTTTTGTTCTACCCAAGCTCCTTGATCACTTACTTGATCATTCAGTCCTCCTAATGTTTGCCCTCACTCACTATTCTTTTCAATTAACAGTTCTTAGGACAGTGCTTTATTAAGGCACTATACTTGATAGTGTTAGATATAAAGGTACACAAAATATATTCACTGTCCTTAAAATCTCCTACTTAAATCTACAAACTAACAAGTTTTCAGAAGTAATAAAAATAAAGTGATTGATACTGAAGACCAGAAAGGAGACATTACAACAGGTATAGAAGAGAGTTTGCAGAAACTAAAGAAGACAAAATGAAGTCTGCCTCTGGAAAATGAAGACTTAAACTCACTAAAGGTCATGATGTACAGATATGCAGGGAGACCTGATGCTTAAAGGTGAGGGGGAATCTTCTCACCCAAAAGATTCCCTTCATTATTAAGAATATTCTCTGCCCTGACATGTGTCTACCACAACCAAATGTCATGCCTACTTCTAGCAACCAAATACAGGGAATTGGCTGAGGAAGGGGCACAGGGCCATCACTAACAATCTTATGACCACTTATTTCCTTACCTGCTGCAGATTGCACACTACTTGAAATATGCCTCAGTCACAGTAATATGAAACAGGCAGCTTGGTTGACTTTTAGATGTTTTGTTCCTTTCATCTAAATATTCTGAATTCAGCCAAACATTTCCTCTGTCTTTTTCCCTGGTTCTTAGCAACACCTCTGAAGATAAGGGCACAGAAGCTTCTCACTCCTTAGGATTATAAAACAGATATATTTCCTTACTATAATTTAGAAGCCATCACTGGAATGTGAAAAGTCCTCAGTTAGATGACTAATACACCACAAAACAAAACAAAAAAGAAAAAAAGAGTTCATATGAACTCATATGTAAGATAGTCTATTATTTATATCTGACACCATCAGATTTCTGACTCCTGATTCTTTACTTGCCTAAAGAATCTTACTATGGTTGCAGTGGAACACAAGGAAGGGTAGTTATTTCCATAAGGACACAAATTCATATGGCCGCATTCAAGTCACTAACTATCTCTTGTTAGAGTAGAAAGCCAAGAAACAAAGAGAATGCACAAAGCAAAAGAGACATGTTAGAGAGTCTTGTATATTGTACAAAATATACTCAGTTTTATCCTGTAAACATTTCAGACCAAAGAAATAACTTCAATAAAGCTTTGGTCATCACATTTAAACTTAGCAATATTGTTCTATAACCATGTAGAATGTGTTTGGAAAGCATAAAGAATGATGTGATCTTTCTTCTTCAAATTTCTCTTCTCCAAGAAGATGTCAATGACTTGAGCTAGAACAACAGCAATGGCAAATAGAGAAGAGGCACCAGAGACCATAGTTGTTGATACTTCCAGAGTGAATGATAGAGGTGTGCAACTGAATATGTACATAGAATAATGTAAAATTTTCTGAAACATAGCAAAGTGACTATGACATTAAATAAGTAACTATTTCAAAACAGCTAGCAGAGGCAATATGGAGATCCCAGACTCAAAGAAGTAATGTATGCCTGAAGTGACAGACCTGCCAATTACCCTAATGCCATCATTACACATTGCATACTATACTAAAATGTCACATATCCCATAAATATGTACAATTACTGTGTCAATTAATTTTTAATATATTTTAAAAGACTTCCAAGGAAGGTTTTAGTAACTAAGAACTGAGGAAGCCATTTGCTAAGACAGAGTACAGAGGAAAAGGTCCAGGTTAGAGGACACAAAATGCTGATGCAAATGTCCAAGTGATAGCTGTTTGTATGTGGGTAGCACTTTCATTGTGTATAAAATATCTCAGACTTCCTTTCCATGTGTTTCTGGGTTAGAACTGGCCACATCAAACAACTCAATGAAGGATATATAATTAGAGGTAGTGGAAAGCAGAGGTGCCATTGAGTTCTAGTTGGTTCTTGTTTCTCGCTACATCATTTTCTGTTATTCCTTGCTGCTTGCCAAGCTTACCAAGAGCAATCCCAAATTCAACACATAGAAAGGAAGAACTGAGGAGCCAACATTCTTCCAATGACATCTTTGCTGATCCATCTCTGTCATACTTCAGGAGTTACATGGACATTGGCTTTGCATCTCCCACTTACAGCCAGTACTAAAGTACATAGATTTTCATCATTAAATCTGTTTAACTTTTAGTGATTCTTATGACTTGTACTGCAGCCTCAGGCTTTTTCATCTGACTTCTTTGTTCCCAGAAATAACAACTCTGAAACTTAATTATATTTGAGTAAATGCTTAGGCCTTAAGCTTTGGCTATTTCTCCAACTTGCTCATAACTTACCTAACTCATTTATTCTGTCTTATGTGTTTCACATGTGGTTGGCTCCTCCATTCCTCAGGCTTATAGGACTATCTCCTCCAGAGTTCCAGGCCAATCTCCCACACCTATTTCCCAAAATAACACTACTCCTCCCCCACTCTCTCTCTCCCTCTCTGCTGGAAGTCCTACCTCCTATTTCCTGCCTCAGTTTATTGGCCATGGGCCTTTTCATTGACAGATGATGCTTCTATACAGCTCACTAGATATTCTCTCATCAAAACATTTTAATAGGGCTGGAAAAATGGCTTAGCCACTAAAGGCTAGGCTCACAACCAAATATATAAGAGTTTGGTTCCCAGCACTCATGGCTGTCTCTCCAGCTACAAAAAAAAAAAAAAAAAAAAAAACCTTCCATACTTCTTGTTTAAGTAAGTACCCTGCTTTACATATACTTCACCCAATTATTCTACAAAGAATGGTCTTCCTAAAATATAAATCAGGTAACATGTATTATTTTCAGAATCTTTGCCAGTGCCTCTGGGGAAATAAAAGTATCTCATAAAATCTCCCCAGGCATCCAGTAATAAAATCTCTTCATGATTTGCCTCCAACAATAAGAAGCCTGTTGTTCCTTTATCATACCTCAATACCACAATATGCCTAGGTACCCTTCCATCCTCTTTCATCAACCTTATAAAAACTCCTTTTCATCCAAGACTTTTATGCCAGGTGTTTTCTCTCTTAATACCAAGTCAGATGTATGGATGACCTTTCTCAATTCTCATGGTACTTTGCTATAAATAAAATAATATGCTTATTATTTTTCCCTAAAATTGAATATCTGCTTCTGTGTGGTACTAATAGCCTTTCCCTCCTTTAGTGTCTCAGGTAGCCCAAGTTTACCATAATCTTGCTATGTAACCTGAGATCTCCTCCTATTTACTTCTCCAAAATGCTGGGGTTGTGGGCATGCTCTACTATGTATGGCCTAACTATTGGAACCATGAGTTTCACTGTATTATCTCTAAAATTTAGCATGACCCCAAGGCACAGTATCTCTCAAACATATTCCTGGATAAAACTATAATAAACAAGACATCATACAAAAAAGTACCAACTTTCTTAAGGAATTAATAATGTAGTTGAAGAATGCTACATATGATGTTCTATTAATCACAATATGTGGTAAGTTTAATAAGAGTGGCCCCCATAAGTTCATATATTTTCAGTGTGTGGTCCTCAGTTGGTGGAACTATTTGGGAAGGATTTAGGAGGTATGGAGTTGTTGGAGGATGTATGTCTTTGAGGTAGACTTTGAAGTTTTATTTATTTTTTTTTTAGAGTAATAGCCTTTATTTTTTTCCCATTTTTATTTTCTAAATAATATTTAATGAACAATCAAAAACAACAAGAACAAACCCCTGTTGCCTCCCCCCTCCCCATGCCTGCCACCCCACCCTCTCCCACTTATCAGCCCTGTCATTCCCCTACACTGGGGCACAGAACCTTCACAGGGCCAAGGGCCTCTCCTCCCATTGATGACCAGCTTGGCCATCCTCTACTATACACATGCTGCCAGAACAATCAGTCCCACCATGTATAGTCCTTGGTTGGTGGTTTAGTCCCTGGGAGCTCTGAGGGCATTGGTCAGTCCATATTGTTGTTCGTCCCAAGAGGCTGCAAACCCTTTAACTCCATTGGTTCCCTCTCTAACTCCTTCATTGGGGATCCTGTACTCAGTTCAATGGATGGCTGTGAGCCTCCACTGACTTTGAAGTTTTAAAAGCCCATACCATTCCCAGTTAGCTCTCTGCCTTGTGCTTGTGCTACTTCTACTCCAAAGTTATGCCTGTCTGATTGATTGCAGGTGTGCTCCTAGACATGATAGTCAACTCTAAAACATACTTCTATGTTCTCCTTCTGCAAATATAAGCCCCAAATTTAGTATTTTCTATGTTATCTTGGTCATGATAATAGAAAAGCAATTAAGACACAAGGTATCAAAATTAAACAATACAAAAGGGTCTCAACAAGGTGATAATTCACATTAGGAAAAGACAATTTCCAAATGCTACCCATTCTAAAAATAAAGGAGTCACAGTAGGTTTTGTGGCTAAAGGTAATATAATTTTAACTTGACCTTGAAGATTAGGTAGACTTCAGATGGGGAGCAAGAAAAAAGATAGTGTGGATTAATACAGCTGCAGTAATTCTTCCTGAGATTGAACAAAATCTTCTAGATTGAAAAGCCTCATGCAACAAGTGAGAAATGTCCATTCCAGAAAAACAAGTAACATTTGGAAAGATATTACTGAAGAAAAATGGAATGTAACCCTACTATTTATGGCCAAAGATTAGAGACAGTCACCCAGGGACCCCAGAACACATTCCCTGATTGCAATTTTTGGGGGGATGACTCTTTTATGAAAAATAAAGGTATATTTTTAAAGGGTATATAAAAGAGAACAACCATCTTATGAGCTGATCTTAATGATCATAATTTTTATAAAAATATGTATTCCTGTTTACTAAAAAAAAATTGTCAAAGCCCCCAAGACTGTGCACATTGTCAACTGTTTCTGTCATTCTTACATCCTTTCAAAGAACACTGACTCTGTGTTCATCTCTAAAGCTGTGAACTAGAAGCTAAACACACAAATGAGTGATAGAATCCATGCTGGAGGAGCCCATCTACTAATCCGAAAATATATGATTTTCTATGTGCAAAGAAATGCAAGAAACAAGGTTCAATGACCAAGAAAAAGCTATGGGAAGCATAGATACATCTGTAATTTTGAAAAATCATTTCCTAAAATTAGCAATCTTTTAGCAACTTTTAGATGACTTTTTCATCGTCTTCACAACAACACAAACTCTAAGATACATAACTTCAGGAATATGCCTGCAGCAAACAACCTTGATAAATGTTATGTCTGGAGGTAAAATGGCTTCTTCTAACCCACTGAACATTCTGTGAAGAGGGAGTTACTAGTCCCTTATCATCTTTGCAATAACTACTTGTACTAATACTTTCCCTGGTACCTGAGATTTTAACTTTATTACCTCTGCATATCACCTCAGTCTTTTTGCTAAAGATGGCCTGTATTCCTTAAAAATTAATTGTATGCTGCATTCACATAAACATACTCAAGGCTTCAGTACAGCTCTAGGAGATTTCATCACCAATTACCATTGAATTTCTATTGCAATATTTAAAAGCAGTTTTTAAAGCAAATCCCCTAAAATAACTTTCCCTGTATTACAAAAGTGGTCTATACCCAGATTAGCTGAGGACTATATTGTGAAAATGCTTGAAATCTCACTGGATATATTTAATAAATAAAAGAAATATTTTAACTCCAAATAATTGTGTTCAATTGCACAAGAAGGCCTGGTTTCTTAATCAAGGATAAAAATATCTCAACAATATTACTTACAATACTGTTTTTTATACTAAGATAAATGTCACTCTTTAATGACATCCACAAATAATCAGATGTTCTTAATTTTTAAAGCTGAATCAATGAGAAATTTTTTAAATCACCTAGATAGTTTTGTTTATATGCCTCACAACCTAAAAAAACTAGTAGAGAATGGAATCACTCTAGTCTTGAGTCTTTATGGTGACAGAATTAACTCAAGGTCTATTCATTTTAACTTAAAAAGAATAAAGAACCCAATTGTTCCTCAAATAAAATCACAAGATTTTGGGTAGTTGCAGACATAGAAACATAAAATCTACTTTGGAAGACCAACACACCATAATAATTCAACCCTCAGGTTATAGATATTACCAGTGAGAATCTTACACAGAAAACAAGTTACATACACTTAGTGTTGGTACTGGGGAAAAAAGGTAAGAGGACGAGGAAGATAATTGAGTAATGCCTCAATAAAAAATATCCAATATCAATTGGACATAGTTCTACCAGAGGACCCAGCTATACCACTTCTGGGCATATACCCAGAAGATGCTCCAACAGGTAATAAGGACACATGTTCCACCATGTTCATAGCAGCCTTATTTATAATAGCCAGAAACTGGAAACAACCCAAATGTCCCTCAACAGAGGAATGGATACAGAAATTGTGGTACATCTACACAATGGAGTACTACTCTGCTATTAAAAACAATGAATTTATGAAATTCTTAGGGAAATGGATGGATCTGGAGGATATCATCCTGAGTGAGGAAACCCAATCACAAAAGAACACACATGGTATAAACTCTCTGATAAGTGGTTATTAGCCCAGGAGTTCAGAATACAGGAAGAAAAACCCACAAATGACAAGAAACTCAAGAAGAAGGAAGACTAAAATATGGACATTTCATTCCTTCTTAAAAGGGGGAACAAAATACCCATGCAAGGAGTTGCAGAGACTAACTATGGAGCAGAGACTGGAGGAAAGACAAGCCAGCCTAATATAGCTATCTCCTGAGAGGCTCTGACAGTATCTGACTAATACAAATGTAGAGGCTCACAGCCATCCATTGAACTGAGTACAGGGTCCACAATGAAGGAGTTAGAGAAAGAACCAATGGAGCTGAAAGGTTTGCAGCCCCTTAGGACAAACAACAATATGAACTAACTAGTACTCTCACAGTTCCCTGGGACTCAACCACCAACCAAGGACTATACATGGTGAGACTGATTGTTCTGGTAGCATGTGTATAGTAGAAGATTGCAAAGTTGATCATCAATGGGAGATGCCCTTGGCCCTGTTAAGGTTCTGTGCCCCACTGTAGGGGAATGACAGGACCAATAAGTGGGAGAGGGTGGGGTGGCAGGCATGGGGAGGGGGGGAGGCAACAGGGGTTTGTTCTTGTTGTTTTTGTTTATTTTGTTTTTTGGAGGTGAAACTGGGAAAGGAGATCATATGACATGTAAATAAAGAAAATATCTAATTAAAAAATATATATCCAATATCAGCCTTCTGGGTTAGAAGTGCAAGATTATAGCAAGCTGTGCTCACTCTAGATTCAAAATCTTATAATGATTTTCTGACCCCTTTAATGTATGACTCATTTAAAGACAAACAACAGTTTCATACACTCCCCCCATGCAATTAACTTCCATACACACACCTCAGACTGTGAAACTTTTGATTTCTATTTTTTCTTTATTTCTTTACATGCATTGCTAGTGCTTCTTGTTTATTTCTACTACAAAATAAATCATCCAGAACTTTTAAACCTACTCACAGTTGGGCATATTGTAAGTATCTGCTGTGCTGCAATGGGAAGTAACATAGGACATCAAAACAATCAAGTTTCATAAAGATGAGAAATAATGGAACAAACTCAGTGACAATTGTCATATGTTTTCTATATCTAGACAAAACTTGTGACAGAGCTTGTTTCAGTCTACTCTTATCCCTTTCATATTTTCTTAGAACTTATTTTTAACACCAGCTCCATCTTTCTTTATCACATGGGATAATTGTGATGAGTGTGTGCCTTGTATAGAGCATATTATATACAATACCATTTAGCCAAGTATAAATATATGATAAAGTTTAGAAAATGTTCAACTAAGTATCAATGGCTTAGCACGATCCTTTTCTAGTGGATATATTTTGTCATGAATACACCATGCACCACTTTTTCCTCTTACACCAATTAACTGGCTTTCTCACTTTCTTCATTTTCTTTCCTGCTTTCTGCATGTCCTTGATAGCTGCTTAGTGTATCATCTATACTGAGCACTAAGGCTAACAATAGATTGTCTCTACCAGGGACCTAAATCTATAGCAAAGACTCAAAAGTTAAAAAAACAGTTGCTCCAAACTATGTAAGTGTTGAACCCAAGAGGAACGTTTACGAGTTGGTACACTTGGTAGCCTGGTTCCTTCCTAGTCTAAGAAGTCCTCTTTTCTCTGTCTCTGTTCAATTCCATGGAAATTCCAGTCTCCTTAAGTATCACATCTATCACTTAATTAGTCAAGTTCTATTTGGGTCATCTAACCAAAGAAACTTAACTAATATACCCTCCCACTTCAAAGTACAGGGTAGAAAAGAGTGTACATTTTTAAAGGTATCTATAAGGCAAGATAGTTGTTCAAAAGAAATTATTCATAGTGAAATATCAAGGTTTTGAATGAGATTGCTTCATTTCTAAATTGATTATTTATACTTAAGTTTTATCCATGAACCATCCAAAATATAATAAATTAATTTGTAACCTTGATACATATAACTATCTTCTTAAACTATCATCATGTACATACATATAATCAGATCACATTAAAAACTGGTTAAGGTTTTAAATACATATAATTCTATAATTTTCTGGACTTTTCACTTGTGTAGATTATCATAAGTAGCATAGAAACTCTGGTTCTCTCCAGAGTATGATTCTACAGCTTCCCCATCCCTATTACCATCTAAGCCAACATGAACTTAAAGAGGAAGAAATTCAAAGCAATTCCACAAAAATTAGGCACAAAACATGGTTGTCCACTTTACCCATACGTATTCAATATAGTACTTGAAGCCTTAGCTATATCAATAAGACAACTAATGAAAATCAAGGAGACACAGATAGGAAAGGAATAAACCAAAGTATCTTAATTTGCAGATGGCATAATAGTGTACTTAAGTAACCTGAAAAATTCCACCAGGATAGTATCGTTTTTTGTTTTTAACTTTAAAGACTTAAAGTTGTTATCATACAAACCTTTCACTTGCTTGATTAGAGTAACTCCAAGATATTTTGTATTGTTTGAGACTATATAAAGATGCTGTTCCCTTGATTTCTTCCTCAGTCCATTTGTCATTTGTATATAGGACAGTTGTGGGACTGTGAAAAGCAGTCTGTTTTGGTTGAGTGAGTCTTAACTTCTGGAGACCCAGTGAAAGATTTCACAAAGGACAGAAACAGTGGAAACACATTCCCAGACACGGAGCCCTCCAACTCCTTTAGCCTGTGCTATCAATCGTGTAGACAATACCCCAAGCTCCCAGCATTCTGGCTGGACTCCACCTCCTTCCACAGCCCCCAGTCATTTGACCATATCCAGGTATGCCCTGCCCCACAGACAGATAGCCCAGCCCACCATATAAGGGTCGGTTTGAACCCTCCCTTAATCTCCTCTTCTCTTCCTCTTCTTCTCTCCCCTCTTAGCCTCTTCTCTTCTTATCTTTGCTTTCTCCTCCTTCTTCCCCACTTTCCATGTCGCACGTGAAGATGGCTGCCCTCTACTATCTCTTCTCTTTCTATAATAAAACATCTTACAATCATGCATTGCCTCCTTTCAACTAGACGTGCCTGGGCCCAGCATTTGCAACCGCTAGACAACTGAGAACTCCTGCACCCCACTTGTGTGCCTGCCTTGCCTGAACTATCGGTCGGCTACTTCCTGCCCCAGCCCCCTCTCTCCCTTTGGCCTCAGGGTGGACTGAGCTACTCTGAGGCCCCCAATACATTTTCAGCTCCTCCACAGTGTCTGGCATTGCCTGTGATTCCCAAAGAGCTAGGACTTGTATCCTTGGCCTCTATAAGGCCCAAGGACTCCCTCAGCTATTCCCCCCTGCTCTCTGAGGACTGGGATACAGACGTCCATCCTGCAGAGCAGAGTGCAGGGACAGATAGATACTCGTGTTGCAGCGGACCAGAGTATTGGACCTCTGGCAGGATACAAGTCATCCTTTCCAATCCCCTTTGTATCCCCACTGTGGCAGGGCAGTGGATCACAGCCCTGAGGGCTACTGGGTTTTGTGTATTAATCTTTTATTCAGCTACTTTGCTGAAAGTGATTATTTGTAGTAGTTTCCTGGTATATTTTTTTTTTAGGCAACTTATGTAAATATGGCCATCCTGACAAAAGCAATCTATAGATTCAATGGAATCTATCTCAAAATTCCAGCATAATTTTTCACAGCTCTTGAAAGGCAATTCTCAGTTTTATATGGAAACTCAAAAACCCAGGGCAATAAAACAGTCTTGAACAATAGAAGAACTGCTAGAGGTATCACATTTCCCTCTTTCCAGATTTTAAGTTGTACTAAAAAGTGATAGTAACAAAATTGGCATGATAAAAAGACATATTGATCAATAGAATCAAATTAAAGACCAAGACATAAATCCACACATCTATCAATTTTGATAAACAGGCCAGAAGTACAATCTTGAAAAAAGCTATCATCTACAAAAAATGGTGCTGGCCAAACTGGATGCTGCATGTAGAGCAATGCAAATAGGTAGATACTTACCCCCTGTACAAAACTCAATTATAAATATATCAAAGACCTCAACATAAAACTAGATACACTGAACCTGGTAGTAGAGAAAGTGAAAAATAGCCTTGAACTCATGACACATGAGAAGACATTCTGAACACCATGAGCATAGGCACTAAGATGAAAAATTAATAAAAAGGAATCTCATGAAACTGAAAAGCTCTGTAAGGTAAAGAACAGCATCATTTGGAAGAAGTGCAAGCCTACCCAATGGGAAAGATTTTTACCAACTCCACATTTGATAAAGGACTAATATCTAAAATATACAAAGATCTCAAGAAACTAGATTTTAAGAAAGTAAATAATCCAAATTAAAAACTGGGGTGCAAGCTTAAACTTAGAATTCTCAATACAGGAAATGCAAATATATGAAAAACAAAGAAATTCTTAGCATCCTTAGCTGTCAGAGAAATAAAAAATCAAAACTACTTTGAGATCCCATCTTACACATGTCAGAATGGCTAAGATCAATAACAAGTTACAGCTTATGCTGCTGATGACATGAAATAAGGGGACCACTACTCCATTGCTTGTAGGAGTGCAAACTTCTATAGCCACTATGGAAATCAATATGGTAGTTTCTCAGAAAGATGGGAATCAGTCTAGCTCAAGACCCAGATATAACACTTTACTGTATACCAAAAGGTATACACAGTAGGATACTTCATCCTACTATAAGGATGTTCTTCAACCATGTTCATCATTGCTTTATTTATAATAGCCAGAAATTGGAAACAACATATAAGTCCCTCAACAGATATATGGCTGAAAAAAAATGTGGCACATTTACACAATGAATTATTATTCAGTTGATTTTTGTTTTTAAAAAGACATCATGAAATTTGGAGTCGAGTGGATAACACTAGAAAAATTAAATCTGAGTGAGGTAATCCAGACCCAGAAAGATAAATATGGCTTGTATTCACTTGTATATAGAAATTTGGTACACTCTGTAGACTCTGAGAGATTAAGTATAGAGGAACTAGGGGAAACTCATGGATCTCCCTAGGAGGAATAGATTAGCTTTAATGAGTAGACTATGGATAGAAGGGACTGGAGGGTGAGGATCAGGTGGTGAGGGGAAGGTAAGATGAGGCTGAAAAGGGGATGTGAGGGGCAGTTTAGAAACATAGTTCAGTGGGAACTTCCTAAAATATAAGGTGATCTAATGAGTCTCAAAATAATGGGGGAGACAGAGTCCCAACTGGTCATCTCTTTAAACCAAACAAATCTTCTAATATTTGTTCATTTTTAGACTATTTTATTCTTGAGAATTTCATGCATATATCTCAGAAAGTATATACCCTCCCAATTTCTTCTCTTGAAGTTCCCTCATCCTCTCCTTAACATGTGTTTCCCAACTTTTAATAACCCACTAAGATGAGTTAGACATATAGCTCAGTGGTAGAAGATGTATATATGGAATATGAAGGGCCTCAGAACCGAAAATAAGGACGTTAGTCTTTGTTCTGGTTGTGTTTGAAAGTTTTACGAAGACAATACATGGAAATTATTTATTTTTCAATAATCTCTTACTTTACTCCTAGATTCCAATTATAGTTAATATTAGGCATATATTGTTTTTACTGTTCTTTATTTAGAGAAGGATATATTGCAATATTATGAACAATAGCAGAACTGTCGTGAAATGTAAACTTCTGATGAAGTATTTTTCTGACATTTGTTTCTACAAATTTCCTTTGTTTTTTTGCCTTTCTTTTTTATTTGGCTAAAGGTGACTACTTTGAAACATCATAATCTAATTTTGTCAAAACTTCTAACCACTTACTTTGTGGTTTGAATCTGCTCTTTATTTTTTTATTAGATATTTTCTTTATTTACATTTCAAATGTTATCCTCTTTCTTGGCTTCCCCTCAAAAAACCCCTATCCCAACCCCTCTTCCCCTGCTCACCAGCTCACCCACTCCCACTTCCCTGCCCTTGCATTCCCCTACACTGGGGCATTGAGCCTTCACAGAACCAAGGGCCTCTCCTTCCACTGATGTCCAACAAGGCCATCCTCTGCTACATATGTGGCTGCAGCCATTGGTCCCTCCATGTGTACTCTTTAGTTAGTGGTTTAGTCCCTGGAAGCTCTGGGGGGGGATGGTACTTGTTGGTTCATATTGTTGTTCCTCCTATGGGGCTGCAAACTCCTTCAGTTCCTTTGGTCCTTTCTCTAACTCCTCCATTGGGGACCCCATGCTCAGTCCAATCGTTGGCTGTGAGCATCTACCTATGTTCATAGCAGCCTTATTCATAATAGCCAGAAGCTGGAAAGAACCCAGGTGTCCCTCAAAAGAGGAATGTGGTACATTTACACAATGGAGTACTACTCAGGTATTAAAAACAATGACTTCATGAAATTCTTAGGCAAATGGATGGATCTGGAGAATATCATCCTGAGTGAGGTAACCCAATCACAAAAGAACACACAAGGTATGCACTCACTGATAAGTGGATATTAGCCTAGAAGCTCAGAATACCCAAGATACAATTCACAGACGACATGAAGCTCAAGAAGAAGGAAAACAAAAGTGTGGATACTTCGGTCCTTCTTAGAAGGGGGAACAAAATACCCATGGGAGGAGATACAAAGTGTGAAGCAGAGACCAAAGGAAAGACGATCCATAGACTGCCCACCTGGGGATGCATCCCATATACAATCACCAAACCCAGACACTACTGTGGATTCCAACAAGTGCTTGCTGAAAGGAGCCTGATATAGATGCCTCCTGAGAGGCTCTGCCAGTGCCTGAATCTGCTTTTTATATGGAGAATATTCTGGCAATGTTTTCTTTATTCATGTTTTAAAATGTCTCTGTTTACTAACCTAAAATCATTTCTATCTTATGTTATACAACATGTGCTATGAAATTATGGAGGCAACTAATAAAGTAACATTTGACAGCTCCTTGCATGCGATAGGCCCCACAATGATTTGTAGAATAAAATTTGACTAGCAAGGTAATGAAATGTTCTTGACATGTTACCTTAATATTACTGAAATAATTTTCTTCATTAATTATATTCCAGTATTTGTAATCAAATGCTACAATAACAAAATGCAGTTATTTCTCATTAATTTTTTTAAAATTCACTTACATATTAATCACAACCAGACACCTAAACTTAAAATAATGAGTTACTTATTTTAAAAGTTTAATTAATTTATAAGGCATTTATGAATTTTTAAATATGAGGAGCTCTTCTACCCTATACACATAAGAAGCATGCTACATAGAGGGTATTCACCTGAACATACATATTGAATCTGCATTGCTTATTTACCAATGCCTATGGCATGTCCCAGATCTTAATAGCACAAAACTTTTTTTTTCTCCACAGCATCACAGATACTAAAATGGGAACATCACAAGCAATATGACCAGGAAGAGTGACTTCCCCAGAACATCTCTGCTACTGTGAATTATTCAAAGGCAACAAATGCAAACATGAATCAGAAGTGCCTCAGAGCCAAAGTTAGACTGGATGAGAAAAATAAGTAAGTACTGACATCACTGGCAGGACTTGCTCCAGGAAGGAGCAAGACTAGAGGCATCTGAGAGACACCAGACAAGAAGTTCTACCAGACTAGAGAGAACTGAAAAATAAAACTCTCTACTACTAGAGACATAGAAATACTTTCCTTTAGGATGATAAAAGGATGTGTTGTGATGTTCCATGCCAGGGGACAAAAGTATTAGAAAGATAGAAAGGTACTAATTACAATCATAGCTACTTATATAAGAATATAAGAATATATCAAACTATCATACTGGCAAAGCGGCATGTCTGTTATCTCAACACTAATGTGCTAAGGAAGGCGTTTTCTAGTTCAAGGTCAGCATGGGCTATGTAGTGAGTCCTAGGCCAACAGGAACCATGAACCACATAGTCTTTTTAATTTTTTTTTTATTTTTTTATCTTTTTTTAAATTTTTTTATTTTTATTTTAATAATATTTAATGAACAATCAAAAACAACAAGAACAAACCCCTGTTGCCTCCCCCCTCCCCATGCCTGCCACCCCACCCTCTCCCACTTATCAGCCCTGTCATTCTCCTACACTGGGGCACAGAACCTTCATATGGCCAAGGGCCTCTCCTCCCCTTGATGACCAACTCGGCCATCCTCTACTATACACATGCTGCCAGAACAATCAGTCCCACCATGTATAGTCCTTGGTTGGTGGTTTAGTCCCTGGGAACTCTGAGGGTATTGGTCAGTCCATATTGTTGTTCATCCCAAGAGGCTGCGATCCCTTTAACTCCATTGGTTCCCTCTCTAACTCCTTCATTGGGGACTCTGTACTCAGTTCAATGGATGGCTGTGAGCCTTTACCTCTGTATTAGTCAGGTACTGTCAGAGTCTCTCAGGAGACAGCTATATCAGGCTGGAGTGCCCTTCCTTCAGTCTCTGCTCCATAGTTAGTCTCTGCAACACCTTCCATGGGTATTCTGTTCCTCCTTTCAAGAAGGAATGAAATATCTTCCTTTTTCTTGAGTTTCTTGAAGTTTGTGGGTGTACTTTACGTATTCCGAACTTCTGGGCTAATAACCACTTATCAGAGAGTGCATACCATGTGTGTTCTTTTGGGATTGGGTTACCTCACTCAGGATGATATTCTCCAGAACCATCCATTTCCCTAAGAATTTCATAAATTCATTGTTTTTAATAGCTGAGTAGTACTCCATTGTGTAGATGTACCATAATTTCTGTATCCATTCCTCTGTTGAAGGACATCTGGGTTGTTTCCAGTTTCTGGCTATTATAAATAAGGCTGCTATGAACATGGTGGAGCATGTGTCCTTATTACATGTTGAAGCATCTTCTGGGTATATGCCCAGGAGTGGTATAGCTGGGTCCACCG
>JADRCC010251819.1:0-11501 GCA_019843855.1 Hylomyscus alleni | reverse complement strand
TGTGTGTGTGTGTGTGTGTGTGTGTGTGTGTGTGTGTGTGTGTGAGTGTATCTAGCATGTGCATGTGGAAGTTAGAAGTCAACTTCAGGTGTTGCTCTTCAGGATCTATCTGCCTTGTTCTATACTCAGGACCTCTCACTTGGGATCTGGGGCTTGCCAAGCAGGTGAGGCTGACTGGTGTGTTCACCTCAGGAATCCCCCCTTCTCACCTCCATCATAATGGGCTTACAGATGGACATTGCCACTCTTTGTGTGGGTTCTGGGAATCCAAACTCAGGTCTGCACACTTGTAGAGTCTGCACACTACCCATTGAGCTATATCCCCAGCCTCACTGGTACACTTACCAATGATACTTGCAAGGCAACCTTAACTCCATTATTATTTTTAATGAATCCTCTATAGAGTTGGAACCAAGCACGGGGAATGAAGGCTATGGCCATGAAAAACAATGATATTGTAATTCCCCAAGGAAGAATTGTGTTGTCATGTTTATTCTGACCAGTAGTTGAAATCACCATGACTTAAGTAAAACATCCCTGAGAAAAATGTGTAGAATACAGTATGATGTTAATTAAAAATACCTTTTTCTTGTCTTAAACTTATAGAAGCCTTGAGAGTCATTTTCTCATTACTTGATATTATGTACTTAGTCTCTTTAGGCAGTAAGTCTTGGATTCTGAAACACACACATTTCCTAGCAGAAACAAACTTTATAATCTTTTTTTAAAAAAATTATTTTATTTATTTACACTCCAGCTATTGCCCTACTCCTGGTCCATCCCTCCCTGCCCTCACAGTTCCTCTTCCTTGCCTCCCAGAGGATGCTCACCTCTCCCAGGTATCTCCTCTTTCCCTGGAGCCTCAAGTGTCTTGAGGATTAGGGACATTTGCTCCTACTGATGCCAGATTAGGCAGTACTCTCTTATATTTGTGCCTCAGAAAAGCCCTTCTATGCTGCCTGATTGGTGGCTCAGTGTCTGTGAGCTTCCAGAGGTCTTGGTTAGTTGAGACTGCTGGTCTTCCTATGAGGTCGCCATCCCCTTCAGCTTCTTCAATCTTTTCCCTCTTTCAACCATAGTGGTTCCCAACTTCAGTCCAATGGTTGGGTGTAAGTATCTGCTTCTGTCTTAGTCACCTGCTGGCAGGGCCTCTCAAAGGATAGTCATGATAGGCTCCTGTCTCTAAGCACATCATAGCATCAATAAGTAATAGTGTTAGGCGTTGGTACCCCCCTACAACCTCCCATGAAATAGATCCCAAGTTGAGCCAGTAACTGACCTACCTTTCTTTCAGTCTCTACTTCATTTTTTGTCCCTGTAGTTCTTTTAGACAGGAACAATTCTGGGTCAAATATTTTGACTGTGCATTGGTAACCCAGTCCCTCCACTTGAGGCCCTGTCTATCTATGTTCCCTCTCCCTATTATTGGGCATTTTGGGTAGAGTCATCCCCATTGAGTCCTGAGAGTCTCTCACTTCCTGGGTCACTGGGATGTTCTAGAGGATCCCCCACCTCACATTCCCAGGAGATCATTTATTGTTGAGAATTGTTGTGGCTACCTTAGGTTTTTCTTTTTCCATACAAATTGAGATTTACTCTTTACATATCTGTGAAGAATTGTTTTTAAACTTTTATGAGGATTGCATTGAATCTGTAGATTCAATGCATTTGGTAAGATGGCCATTTTCACTATATTAATCTTACCAATCTGTGAGCAGAGGAGATCTTTTAGGTAAACTAAACAGTCCATAACTCCTAAGGAAATTGAAATAGTCATTAAAAACCTTCCAACCAAAAAAACCTCAAGGCCAGATAGTTTTAGTGCAGAATTTTACCATTCAATGAAGAGCTAATATCAATACTCCTCAAGCTATTCCACAAAATAGAAACAGAAGGAACACTACATAGTTCATTCTATGGAGCCACAATTACTCTGATACATAAACTGCAATAAGATCTGACAAAGAGAGAGAACTTCAGGCCAGTTTCACTTATGAATATCAAAGCAAAAATACTCAATAAAATTCTCACAAACTGAATTCAAGAACACATCAAAACCATCATTCACCACAATCAAATAGGCTTCATCCCAGGGATGTAGGAATGGTTCAATGGATGAAAATCTATCAATGTAATCCACTATATAAACAAACTCAAGGGAAAAAGTCACATGATCATCTTATTAGATACATAAAAAATCCTTTCAACAAAATACAACATTCCTTCATGTTAAAAGTATTGGAGAGATCAAGAATTTATGGCACATATCTACACATAATAAAAGCAATAGCCAATAGCCAACATCAATTAAATGGTGATAAACTAGAAGCAATCCCACTAAAATTAGGAGCAAGACAAGGCTGCCCACTTTCTATCTATTTATTCAATATAGTACTTGAATTACTAGCTAGAGCAATTAGACAATAAAAGGAGATCAAGGGATAGGAAGAAGTCAAAGTATTACTGTTTGCAGATGATATGATAGTATACATAAGTGATCTCCAAAATTCCACCCAAAAAGTTCTTCAGCAAAGTGGCTGGATATAAAATTAACTCAAACAAATCAGTAGCCTCCCTTTATACAAATGATAAATAGGCTGAGAAAGAAATTAAGCAAACTTTGTAATCTTTTCAACATTCTAATAATCACTCTTCTATTGGGTAGATCTATTCATAGTTATAATGCACCCAAGAATTCTGTTTTAAAAACAGGATAACCCATATCCCAGGATGGATGTGACATTATGATACACCAAGGATAGCATTAAACTTCAGATTTTCTTAGCTCCCCTCCAAAGTGCTAGGATAAGAGTCATGGGTCACCATACCTAGTTTTATGTAGTGATGGGGATCAAACTCAGTGTTTGGTTAATGCTAAGAAAGCACATAACCAAATGAGGGCCATCTCTAATAAGTATTTATTGATGTGTGTCAAATGTTAAATGACATGGCTTAATGAAGCAGCAATTGAGTTATTCACCATTGATAATGTGGTGGTTAGAATTATAGCTCTCCAGTTATCATAAAGCAGAAACATGACTTACATCATAAAATAGCCTGTTACTTGGGATCAATAAAGCCAGGTATTGCGAGATTATTGTAGATTATCTTAGTGAGTGAGGAAGATAGGATGTGAATAAAGATGTATTTGTTACCATTTTTATTGCTCTGATGAACTATCCGACAGAGGAATGTAAGAGATGAGGAGTTATTTTGGCTCACACTCTGAGGGTACACAGTCCATGACAGAAGGGAAGGCTTGATGATAAGAACAACTCTTCTTGTACTATGGGAATTTATAATGTGGCTTATTCATATCTTGAAGTATCAGGAAGTAGAAAGCTCAGGGAAGAATGCAGGTAGATGTAATATTCAAGGCACACCCCCGTGATCCCCTTCTACTACCTATGCCACAGTATTACAAGTTCCAAATTCATCCTGACTTAATTAGGATACCTACTGCTGTGGTAGACACCATGACCAATGTTAGCTCACAGAAGAATGGGCTTATTTCATTTTCTAACTTGTAGTTCATCATGCAGGAAATTAGAGTTAGGTACTGTGTTCAAATCCATTGGGGGAATTTTCTTGAGTAATGATTAATCTAGAAGATCTGAGTCCACTGTAGTTGATACCATCCCTGGGCTCAGGAGTAGTTGGCTAACACAAAATAAACTGCATATTTGTGTGTGTGTGTGTGTGTGTGTGTGTGTGTGTGTGTGTGTGTGTGTCTGTCTGTCTGTCTGTCTATCTGTTTGTCTGTTCTGTGTATACATTTTACTTGGTGTTTTTGTCCTTTTTATTTTTTGTTTGTCTTATTTGATTTTAATTCTTTTGTGTTATTGTTTTTCTTGTGTATGTATGTATGTGAGTGTGTATGTGCATGAGAGAAGAGAGAGGGTGGGGAATGGAAGTTAGGTGTTGATAGGAAGGAGGGGAGGATCTAGAAATGTTTGAGGAGGGAAAATATTAAGATATATTTTATTGAAAAATTAATAAAAATTAAAAAACAAAGAAAACAAGCCAAGCAATCCATGAGGAACAAACATTAAGCAGCACTTCTCTACTGTTTATGTATTAGTGTCTGCCTCTAGGTTCCTGCCCTGAATATCTGCCTTGATTTATTTAATAGTAGACAATAACCTGTTACTATATACCCTTTGGTCCCTAAGTTCCTTTTGGTCATGGTATTTATCACACCAATAAAAACCCAAGTAGCACAGTGGGTCTATGTTTATGCCAAGTGTCCAATAAATTCAAGAAATTGAATCAATGTGTTGTAGACTTTTAAGCAATTGCTTTTTTGGCAATATGATTAATTGAACTGTGACCATATAGTGGCATCATTATTGTTTCACACTTAATCTTTCCTTTTAGAACTTTTCAGTTATATTACTTTGTACCATCACATCTATTCTTTGTGTTTGAGTGTAAAACAGCAATGATTAGCTCTAAAGAGACCAGCTGCATGATACAGAGCTGATTCAGCAATTAAGAACACTGCTGGTCTTGTAGAGGATCCAAGTTCAGTTCCCAGCATTGATGTTGGGCAGCTCACAACTACCTATCCTCCAGTTCCAAGGGAAAAATACTATCAAATAGGTGAAGGAAATAAATAAAAGTGTCCACAAAACTGAAAATGGAAATAGAAGCAATAAAGAAAACTCAAACTGAGACCATCCAGAAGATGGAAAACCTAAGAAAGAGAACAGGAATTACAGATGCAAGCATCACCAAGAAAATACAAGAGATGGAAGAAAAATCTCAGGTTTAGAAGATACAATAGAAGAAATAGATACACTGGTCAAAGAAAATGCAAAATCTAATAAGTACATGACACAAAACATCCAGAAAATGTGTGACACTATGAAAAGACCAAATTGAAGAATAGTAGAAATAGAAGAACTCCTGAACCATACAGATAAGCTTTCTTTCCCTACCATCTTCCCTGTTGGCTGAGCCCTCTGGGCCTTGCCAAGCTGCCCTGAGCAGTCTGCTATCCCAGGTGAACCTCCATCTCCCACTACCCTTCTCCCCACATCCATCAGACCTGACACTCCTGAACTATACAGGTTAGCTTCCATTCCCCTACCCATCTATTCTGCTATGCCTGACTCCATTATCCTTCTGGTCTGCACCACCACCTGAACCTGTGACAGATTGGTGTGCCTGCCTTCCTCCCCCAAACCACCACAGTCTGCCTGTCTTCCAGGAGGTTTGCCCTTACCAAGGACACAGGGACACAGGGGCATAGGGACACAGGTACACAGGAAGCTTGCTCTAATCAGGGACATAGGAGGTCTGCCATAACCAGAAACAGCACTCTCTACCTCCCAGGAGGCCTGATCTAACCCAAAACACACAGCTCTACCTGCCTCCAAGGAAGCCTGATCCAGTCTATGACAACCAGATGGTGAAAGACAAGTACAAGAACATGAGCAACAGAAGCCTATGTAATTTGGCACCGAGATAACCCAGTTCTCCTACTACAGCACACACTTGGTTAACCTAACACACCTTATGAGTAAGATTCTGACCTAAAATTCCATCTCATGAAGATGATAGAGGCCTTTAAGGAGGATATAAATAACTCCCTTAAGAAATACAAGAAAACACAGACAAAAAGGTAGAAGCCCTTAAACAGGAAACAAATAAATCCCTTAAAGAAATACAATAAAATACAATCAAACAGGTGAAGGAATTGAACAAAACGTTTAAGCCCTAAAAATGAAAATAGAAACGATAAGGAAGTCACAAATGGAGGCAACTCTGAACATGGAAAACCCAGGCAAGAAATCAGGAGCTGCAAATGCAAGCATCACCAATAGAATACAAGAAATGAAAGAGAGAATCCCCGGTGTAGAAGGTACTATACAAGATATTGATATGTCAGACAAAGAAAATACAAAGTGTGAAAAGTTCCTAACTCAAACCTTCCAGGAAATTTGGGACAAAATGAAAAGGCTGAATCTAAGAATAATAGGAATAGAAGAAGGTAAAGATTCCCAGTTCAAAGGGCCAGAAAACATTTTCAACAAAATCATAGAAGAAAACTTCCCTAACCTAAAGAAAGAGATGGCCATAAATATAAAAGAAGCCTAGCAAACATGAAACAGATTGAACCAGAAGAGAAAATCCTCCCATCACATAATAATCAAAACACTAAATGTACAGAACAAAGAAAGACTATTAAACTGTGGAAGGGGAAAAGGCCACACAACATATACAGGCAGACCTATCAGAATTATACCAGACTTATTAACAGAGACTCTAAAAAATCCTGGACAGATTTCATCCAGACCCCAAGTGAACACAAATGCCAGCCCAGGATACTACACTCAGCAAAAACGCTCAATCACCAGAGATGGAAAAACCAAAATATTACATGACAAAACCAAATTTAAACAATATCTTTCTACTAGTCCAGCCCTATAGAGGATAATAGAAGGAAAAGTCCAACACAAGGAGGGAAACTATAACCAAGAAAAAGCAAGAAATTAATCTTTCCACAACAAACCCAAAAGAAGAGAAACACACAAACATAATTCCACCTCTAACAACAAAAACAACAGGATCCAACACTCATTGATTCCTAATATCTCTCAACATCAATGGACTGAATTCCCCAATAAATAGACACAGGTTAACAGATTGAATATGTAAACAGAATACCTATTCTGCTGCATACAAGAAATACATCTCAGTAACAAGACAGACACTACCTCAGAGTAAAGAGCTGGAAAAAATTTCCAAGTAAATTGCCCCAAGCTACAAATTGGAGTAGTTGGAGTCATACAAGTTTTAATATCTAATAAAATAGACTTTCAAACAAAAGTAATTAAAGAGATGGGGAAGGACACTTCATTCACATTAACGGAAAAAAATCCATCAAGATGAAGGCTCAATTCTGAACATCTATGCCCCAAATGCAAGGCCACCAACATCTTTACTTGAAAATTAAAACAAAATTTCTCATTTTGATATGATATGTCATTTATATTCTTTATAACTTGATATAGATGTTTAAAACTAAAGCTTAGCCTGAGATTTTCCCACTAAAATTATGCCTTAAATATTAGTTGTTTACCCACACAGTATAATTTAAGCTACAGATTCAAAGGACCTCACACCTAGGAGGTTAAGCTAAAGATACAATCTTTTATAATTTAAGAACATTACTGCTTCATCACGTCATGTGAACTCCAGATATTTATCTTAGGGACTGCCTTTCTTTTTCTAGACATATCCCATGAAGCTTTAATTCAGCAGGAAATCAAACCCTGGGTGGATGCGCTTTTGATTCTTGAATGAAAGGCCATTCAAGAATGGCCTCATATTAACAGTCTCATATTTTATTAGAGGATATGATTAAGACATGAAACCACCACTGAGGAGACCCTACTCTTCAGAGAGGACTGACATGAGATCCATTTAAGTACAATGATGCTGAGACATGATATAGGCAGCTATACTACAGGCCGTGCCACAAGCATTCCATGGGCATTGCATCACTGGACACACAGCACATAGTATGACAGATTCACATGCCTCAGTCCTTCCACCTCCTTCTCTGCCAGCTCCTGCTTGGCCTTCAACGGACAGTGGACATTTGTGTGTACCTTTCAGCCTTCTCCAGTCCCCAGGGACATCACCCCTTTCAAAAAGACTTCCAGAACCACTTTCGGGAAGAGATAGACCAGTGGTTCTCAGCCTGTGGGTTGCAACCCATTTGGGGTCCCATATCAGATATCCTACATGTTATATATTTATATTATTCTTCATAACTGTAACAGAATTACAGTTATGAAGTAGCAATGAAGATAATTTTGTTGGTGGGGCCACCACAACATGGCAGCATTAGGAAGATTGATAACCACTGGGATAGACAATTACACATCATTATCATAACTGAAGTTTGCTATAGTCTTAGGTGCTCTCTGTTATGCCTCATTACAGAATAAGCTTCCTGAATGAAATGTGAAGTCTGTAGATTTGGCCCCAGCATCCATCACAATGGCTGACATGTAGAACAAGGAAGAGGTGGAGGTCTGTGGAATCCTCTGGACCTGATATCCTCTGGGTCTGCCATAGACTTGCACCATTGGCCTTTCAACTGTGTGTACATGAGTGAGCCCCACATAGGACTGCACCTGTCAGTATCTGTTGGGTCTGGCGCGACCACTTAAAGGGAAGTATGACATGCTTCCTGTCCTGAAGCATCACCGGACCTTGGATCCCCATGATTCCCCACATATGCTGTTGCTCTGAAACTGACCTGTCGTCTTTTCTATTTTACTTTCAATCTCTCTTTCCGTGGGATATACTTCCCCCACTACTCAGAGCTAATCACTCCATAATAAATGAAAAGGATGCAGTTCTCAGGAACGAGGAATGGAGGTAGTTCTGAGGCTGTGGAGGAGCAGGCCTTCTACTTGGACTTTAGGGCCATGGGAAAGTGTCTATACAAAGTAACCACAAAGGACATAAAAGCCTCCATGGTCCTTTGTAGAAATAGTTTATTGGTGGACCTGGTCTTGAATTTGGAATCATGAGGAGATACTTGTACCCTTTGGTCCAATGGCTGCTACATTTATTAGCCAGGGTGAACTTTCAGACATCAAGGTTAGAAAGCTAAAAATGATCTCTAGAAGAAAAGGTATGGCTAGGAAAAGAAGGAGCAATCTATAAAAACCAAGCAAATGATAGATGGGTTTATCTTACAGGAGAAAGGTTTGCATATGACATAGAAACAGAGTATTAGATGGAGAGTATATGAGGCCATGGACTTGCTAGGATAGGAAACAAAGATTGAAGAATTAAAACATGATGTATAAGTATATAAAAAGTTAGTACTTCACTCTCCTCACTACTTAAAGGATTGGGGATGACAATGCCCAGAGAGAGATTAGAGACAGCTAGCTGCTTTACTTGCATAAATTTTAAAACTTTGTAAGAGATTATGTTAACCCTAGTAATCTGTCACCTTTCTGATTTTACATGGGAATAGTTACTAAAGACTGCTGCCTTCTATATCAGGAAACCACAAGAGCTAAGCTATCTGTGAAGAACAGGGTGTGCAAACCTATAAGGAAATGTACTTCTGCTTCGTGTTTAGTTTCTATTTTAAGGAAGCAGGGTTTGGGATTTACTATCCAGACTCATAGAATTTATGTAAATTTAAGAATTTCTAAAAATATTACTAATAATGATCGGAGCCTTGACGATGTAGCTTTAGTAAAGAAAAGACTGGGTTTGGGCTCTCTGTTCAGGAGAAGGCCAAAGAATGAGAAGGAGAAGGAGAAAGTAGAAGAAGGAAGAATGCTGAGAATCCGAGGACTTGAACTGACAGCTTGCATCTACTACTGACTCCGAGTCATTACTGAATCAGAGCTGCCGCTCCTGTTCATTCCTTTCTTTGGACCCTCCTCACACTGGGGCTGGACCTGTCCGTATCCTATGCTCTGGGAGGGGCTCATGCGGTAATGCTTCACCCTGAGCTTGCTATTAGGAGAGAGATGTAGTTTTTCAGTTCCGTAGGCACCACACGTTTCCTGTGCTTCTGAAGGTGACCGGTTTCCAGGGCTACAGTTGTGTGGAACAGTGTTGTTGTTTCCGTTATCTGTGCCCTATCTAAGGCAAGTAGACTTGACTCACATCTCCCTATAGTAAGTTCACAGTACTGCAGACTCGACAAATGTATTGAAGAAAGAGTATGCCATTTTTTCTCAGTGTAGCTGCACATGCTCCAGCAGTCTTCTGTGATCCAATTCAACCTCTTCAGTCCACGGAGCACACAGTTCAGGTCTGCCTTACCACTGACCTTAGCCTTTCTACTTCTTCCCAACTCGGCTTAACATTTCAATACGTTTCCCTTCGCTTCACGCTTCACTCTGAGTGTTTATTACCCAGAAATCTATTGAATTATCACTTGTGACTCAAAGGCGATTTCCTGCTGGGTGTGGTGGCACACATAGGGTGAGAGAGATGGCTTTCTGAGGGAATTACACCTTGTGTTGCTTGTTAGAAGTGACATTGATTCCCTGACCAAAGAAATTCACTTAAGTACCATTGTAAACAATGATAGCTCTGCTTCATAGTGTCTCCCTTCCCCTTCGCCTTCCCTTCCCCTCCCCCACCTGCTCCCTTCCCCTCTCCTTCCCTCCCCTTCATGTTTGCTTCTCTTTACTTCTTCCTTTTGCATGTTGTTTTCCCTTTCCCATAGTCCCCCCAAATATGTTGCCTTCCCTCTTTTCTTCCTCCCTCCCACCTCTTTATCTACTTCCTTTCCCTTCTCTTCTCCCACTTTCTTTCCATCCCCATTCTTTTTTTTCTTTTTCTTTTTTCTTTTTTACATTTTTTATTAGTTGTTTTCTTTATTTACAATATCTCCTTTCCCAGGTTCCCCTCCCCCCAAAATAAAATAAAATAAAATAAAACAGAAACTAAAACAATCTCCTGTTCCCTCCACCCTCCCCCTGCTCACCATTCCATCCCCCTCTGCTTACTGGTCCTGGCATTTCCCTACCCTGGGGCATAGAACCTCCATAGGGCCAAGGTCCTCTCCTGCCATTGATGACCAACTTGGCCATCCTCTGCTATACACATGCTTCTGGAGTCATGAGTCCCCCCATGTGTACTCTTTGCTTGGAGTTTTAGTCCCTGGGAGCTCTGAGGGTACTAGTTAGTTCATGTTGTTGTTCGTCCTAGGGGGCTGCAAACCCTTCAGCTCCTTTGATCCTTTCTCTAGCTCCTTCACTGGGGACCCTGTACTCAGTCCAATGGATGACTGTGAGCCTCTGCTTCTATATTAGTCAGGTACTGTCAGAGCCTTTCAGGAGACAGCTATATCAGGCTCCTGTCATTCAGCACTTGCTGGCATACACAATAGTGTCGAGATTTGATGATTAGATATGGGAAGGATTCCCAGGTGGAGCAGTCTCTGAATTGTCCTTCCTTCAGTCTCTGCTCCATAGCTAGTTTCTACAACTCCTTCCATGGGTATTTTGTTCCCCCTTTTAAGAAGGAACAAAGTATCCACACTTTGGTATTCCTTCTTCTTGAGTTTCTTATGGTTTGTAGTTTATACTTTGTGTATTCCGATCTTCTAGGCTAATATCCACTTATCAGAGAATGCATATCATGTGTGTTCTTTTGTGATTGGGTTACCTCACTCAGGATGATATTCTCCAGGTCCATCCATTTCCCCAAGAATTTCATAAATTCATTGTTTTTAATAGCTGAGTAGTACTCCATTGTGTAGATGTACCATAATTTCTGTATCCATTCCTCTGTTGAGGGACATCTGGGTTGTTTCCAGTTCCTGGCTATTATAAATAAGGCTGCTATGAACATAATGGACCCTGTGTCCTTACTACATGTTGGAGCATCTTCTGGGTACATGCCCAGGAGTGGTATAGCTGGGTCCTCAGGTAGTACTATGTTCAATTTCCCGAAGAACCGCCAAACTGATTTCCAGAGTGGTTGTACCAGCTTGCAATCCC
>JADRCC010251805.1:0-10102 GCA_019843855.1 Hylomyscus alleni | reverse complement strand
TGTGTGTGTGTGTGTGTGTGTGTGTGTGTGTGTGTGTGTGTGTGTGTCGGGGGGGTTATAAGGCAGATAAGTGCCATACTACATTGTGTTCTCAGGACTAACAGCATGGTCTGTAAAATGAGAGCACTACTCATTGATAACCTGGTTGGCACCCTTATTCCATTAGCCTGACTCTTTGAGTCTTATTAGCAGATCGCAAAGAGGGGATAACAGTCCCACCATTGAAGGTAGGTTCTGTCCTTCTCCTGTTTTCGGGTCCCTGAGTAGAGAGTAATGTATCAGAGAATGTAAATGCAGAAGCCTAACAGAGAGGCTGCTGGGAAAGCAGTCAAGTTTGGAGATACTTTCTAGGTTCTACACTTGGAATGAAGCTATTCATAGATAACGCTCAGAGAGAGAGAGAGAGAGATAGGGCGAAGTAGAGACATCCTGCCTGGATTTGGAGGAGGATCTCCAGGTCCTTCTGTGGACAAACCTTATTAATTAATAAGAAGAAACACCTTATAAATTATGGGGCCTACTGAAACTTTGCAAACACTGTCAGTGGCCCGTGTCCCAGGACACTAGTGCTGGAGCTTTGCTTTCCTGGGCTCTCCTTGTCAGTCTGTAGTTCCATCTTCTGTCTAGTCTCTGAGTCTAGCCTATAGATATGGCTGGTAGTGGTAGAGATTCAGAACCTGCCTTTAACTGTGCAAATACAAGGAACTTGCCACACTTCTGCATAATGCTTACCAGAATCTCTGATGTAAGCCCAAGGCCTGGGCATTACCTTGTAGGGCATGTCAAGGCAGGGTAGGATACATCTATGGTGCCTAAGATAGGAAGAGTACCTGAGGTCAGGGCAGTTGTGGGCCCATGGGCAATAGGTGCTGACCCTACTCTGCCTACCAGGCCTCTTGACCTCACCTGTCTTGGGCTGCAGACTGTACCTCCTGAAGCCTCCACAAGAGTTCATAACTGAGCCACAATGAGTTCACTCTTCCCTCTTCTGCAGCATGAAATGGGAGAGCAACTCCCCAGTTTTCAGCAGCTGTCTCTCCCAAGAGCTCAGAGTGTCAGTTGGAGCAGAAATGCAGTAGGAACTGTTCTGGCATGTGTTCCCTGCTCAGTGAGTCCCTGCTGACTCCTTCCTGGTCTCTAGAAACTCTTCCTCTGCATACCCTAAGCTGCTTTATTCCACAATCTCTCATTCTTTCCCACCTCACCATCAGGTTCCACGACCTCCACTCTCCTCCCAGGCCTAGTACTGTCTCACAATGAGGCCTGGCCCCAACTTAAGGCCTGTGGCTAAGGTCCAGACTCAGGCCAAACTCCTATACTCTCAGCAAAAACCAGAACCTTCTACATCCTAGATTAGAATGTGTAATAATGGCCTTCTATCTCAGCAGAAGGTGCCAATTAAATGAACTGTTCTTCCTGGAGTGACTGAAATGGACAAAGGTAAAATTTTTCCTCCAGGAGTATCAAGATACAATTAATGAGCCCACTCTCAACCTTACCCTGGGCAACCAGGCCACCTAGACCTCCATGTCAGTCTCTGTAATTCATGGTGATTCCATCACCAGTGAAAGAGCCAGGAGCAGAGCAGCCACCAGACATGAACAGCACCAAGCCCCACTTCAGATGGCACAAGCCTGATGCAGGAAGGGTAAATTCTCAAGGACATGTCAGTGCAATGGACAGACAAGTCCACAGTTGCTTGTGAAGACAGCAAGGGTATGTAGATGATGGGGTCCTTTAGCTCTGAAAGGACCTCTAAGAAGGGCCAAGAGGTGAAACTAAAAGATGTAAGGAAGAGACTTTAGGGAGATGGGTGGAACAGAAGAGCTACACTGGGATTGAAGCATCACCCAGCAAAGGGGCTGGAGAAGATAAGAAAGCTTCCCGGAGTGCCTGCTGAGGCCTGACAAGTGTCACTCCACAAGTCCCATATCTAGTGACTCAAGCCAGAAACATCTATAGAACATCTTACAAGTCAATCATGGCAGGAAGTTGGAGCAGAACAGGGTGATCTCTACATGTGCTGATCATGGTCTGCTGCCGACCATGGTTGCCCAAAGCCCTGCTTCCTCAGTCCATAAACCCAGAATCCTGGAAGGGCTGGACATCCCATGAGAATGCCCGCCCCCAGGAGCCTTCCTTTCTTGATCTGAGGTCTCACCTAAGTTAGCAAACAAGACACCTAGTATCTTATGAGGGTCAGGTGGGGCCCAAACCTGCAGGTTCTAGAGCCAGGGGATCCCCACGCTGAGGGACACTCCAGACTCAGCCCTTCCCTGGGCTGCGTTTCCTACTTCTTCCATCTGTATTTCTTGCTAAGGTTGCCATGTTCCTGGAAAAACTTCATCAAAAGGTTCAAGTCTGTAGGAGGAATGGCAGTGACTACCTCTGCATCAATGCCAGGGCCCACACAGCCACAAAGGCAACTTCTGCAGGAGGACCTAATTGAAGAGTGCCTGAGAGATCAAGGATTGCTGACACAGACAATGCCAGCCAATTGGGAACTGCTGCTTGGAAGAGATGCTTGCCTGGGACCAATGGGATGTGGGTACAAGCTTGCCATAGCGTTCATATGCGCTTGCTGCTGCATTCGCACTTGCTCCTGGAGTCTGTGTCCACCTCATCTCCAACCCCCAAGGACAAGTAGGGTCAGGGAATAGGCAGTCCAGAGCACAGGCAGCACACGCCAGCTGCCATGTTACAGAATCCTCTCTCTTCCTGGTTATTGGCAGGGTTTCAGGGGCCTCAAAGAAGGACCCTATCTGCTTCTGTCTAGGCCATACATCCGCACACAGGCACTGCCTGCTCTGTCAAGACCATACTTGCTCTCCTGGAAAGAACCTGCTAGAGCAAGGCTGTCCTGGAACCCAGAGACTCAGCATGTAGTCAAGTCTGAACCTTGCAAAGATGATGGGTGACACACATTAGGTGGGTGAGTGTGTGGCCTCAGAAGATACTGAAGACGTGTGACCACCATGGAGACTGAAATAGGGTTCCAGTCATCAGTGACCAAACCACCATGACCATGGAGTCACTGGAGGTGTGGCAGTGATGTCACTGCTAAGTGCTAATTAACCGTCCCTGACAGCATAGTGACACTGCCTAAATTATTAATGAATCTGGCGAGGTCAGGTTTAAGATACTAAAAACCTTTCCTCCACTCTAGAATGCAGGCATCTGAGACTGAAAGCACAATAGTGACAGGTCTATACTTAACGACAGTCTCAAGAATGGTCCCCTAGCCCTCCCCCAACACTGTGCGGCACTCCTCACCTCAGCCAGCCTGCTCTCTGCATGTCTCTGAGCATCTTTCAGAGTGCATCTAGAAGCAACATGGAGATGTTGGTGACTTTCTGCCCTCTAAATGAGCTTTAGGTAGAAGAGCAGGAGGAGCTGGCCACCAAAGAGCAGGTTTCAGAAGGAGTCCCAGCAGGATACTTCTACAACCAGGAGAGAGGCGGCCATGGGAAGCCCAGAGCAGAACAGCAAGGAAAAGGCTTGCAGGGGTGAGGGCCTCCCAAGACCGGGAGCTGAACCCATGCTCAGGACAGCAAATTAGGCGGGCACTGCTGGGAGCAAGGCCTCTCTACGCCCATCAGAGAGGTGACAGTCTCCCCCAGAAAAACATTTTAAAAGAAGGATTAGGAATGTTCTGCAGTATGTGAATAACATTGTCTAGGGAATGGAATACTCTAATGTTAGTGTAAAGTCCCTGCAGCTACTGTCCAGAGCTGGGCCTAAGTTCAAAGGAATTTCTTCGTATACATTGGGCAGTAGGAAGCTCATGACATCATTAGAGACTGCCCAGTGCAAAAGATAGGCTCTGACACAGAGTGGTCCATCATACTGAACATGCCAAGTTCAACCCCCAGCCCTCTGAGGGCAGCTTCTCCTATCAACAGTGGGGGTCACTATGACCTAGAACAAAGCAGAGTGATAAGAGATGTAATCTGTGACCATCATATCAGCCCCAGAGTCCACAGCCATCCAATTAAAAACAAGTTGATCACAAATAGGGACAGCAATCAGGCCTTGCTGCCCGGAAAGTCTGTGTCCCCAGGAGACTCTTCCCACATAGTCCACAGGAGACAGGATTCTGGGTCACCTTTACCATGTCCATCAGGTATCATTCCGCGTAAGGTGGCACGTCTGATCAACCCAATGCTTCTCACACATGTTGGCAGAAGAAAGATTTTTTCAGTAAAAATACATCCCCAAAAAGGAAAAGGTTTACTTCTTATGTGAGCACACCCTCTGTGTACTAATGGCTGCTTCTTCTCTGGACGGGGACTACATCCTGGTTATGTTTCTCTTTCAGTGTAGTAGTTTCTTTCTGCATTGAGTTGGGCACAGGTCAGGATCAGCATTTGGTCATCTTTGAAGCCGCTTCTAGAAGTAAAGGGCACACAGAAGTGACAATAATATTGAAACTCACATTCAACCATATGCCCTAGCCGCACTGTAAGACTCACCATCCCAGCACCAAAGAAACGAGGTAGGAAGACTTCACATATGAGGAGAGGCACCATCCCTCCAGGGACCCCAACTCACGGACCTGCTCAACCTGACCCTCTGGCTAGGTTTTACATTTGTGCGGGTGAAGGTATGGGTATGCAAAGGAATAAGAAGGCACAGTATCTCACACATCACAAGGAGGGTTCAGGAATGCTGGTAGTCTCCTGCGTCCTGGGCTTCCTGGGGAGGAATGAAATCCCCAGGAGAGAAGCCAGTTCTACCTGATGAGCCCCTCAGCTCAGCCTGAGTGACAAAGCAGTGTCATCTTCCTCAATCTTTGTCTCTTCCCCACACCCTTGGAGGTACCACACTGAAACTGCAACCCTCTGTGAGGTAGGAGTGTGTACTGACTGCAGGATGGCATTTGAGGGATGTGTCACCCTGGCCAGGGCTCTCCTAACTTTCCATCTTCTCAGGCCTGTGTGTGCATTCATGGTTGGCATGGAGAAGAAGCCTCTACTCTCACAGGACACGGCACTAACTCTAGTGATGAGACCTCGGGCTCTGAGCATCCTTCCTCTGACACCATTCCAGAGACCTTTGCTCTTGCTCTAAACCACAAGTCTGGAGAAACACTCTTGAACTTCTCAGACTTCTGAGAGCAAGCGGAGCTAGGAGTTACCTCACCTTTTGCAATTCTCTTAATAATGTTTAAAAAGTCTACAGTGGTGAAGTTCCATAATCATCTTTTTTGTAAAGAAGAAAGTTGTGGTGATCTTGAGAGGAGATCCTGAAATGTGAGCAACTGGGATAAGCAGAGCTGACTGCCCTGCACGTTCTTGCCCTTTTAACTCCAGAAAGGATGAGTCACTAATTGATGGGAAAGTCAGACCTAGAAATTCTGAATGTGACTCATACCATGGTGACTTTTTTTTTTAAAGATATTTTCTTTATTTACATGTCCTCTGATATCTCCTTTCCCAGTTTCCCCTAAAAAAAAATAAAGAAAGAAAAAGAAAATAAAACAAAAAACAAACAAAAAAAACCTGTTTCTTCCCCCATACCCCTACTCACCAACTCACCCTCTCCCACTTCCTGGCCCTGGCATTCCCCTACACTGGGGCATAGAGCCTTCACAGGGCCAAGGGCCTCTCCTGCTCTTGATGACTAGGTCATCCGAGGTACTAGTTCCCATATTCAGTCATCAAATCCAGACACTGACACTATTGTGGATGCCAGGAAGTGCTGGCAGACAGGAGCCTGATATAGCTGTCTTCTGAGTGGATCTGACAGTACCCAACTAATACAGAAGTAGAGGTTCACAGCCATCCATTGGACTGAGCACAGGGTCCCCAATGAAGAGCTAGAGAAAGGACCCAAGGACTGAAGGGTTTGCAGCCCCTTAGGGTGACTTTCATACATACAGATGGCACTACCACTGCACTCGGGGCAGGGAAGGGTCCCTGACATGATCAAGAACATGACCTGAGATCATACAGCAAGTCCTTCTGGGCTTCCACCACTTGCCTTCCCATAAGACCAGCAGGAGATTGGGCTATCCTACAGGACTGTTTGCACAAAGGAAGGGACTTGTTCAAAGTGCAGGAATTACCTGGTCGCTGAGCAGGTCAGGAAGGGTCCTGGCTAGGCATCACTCAGCTCCCAGCCAAGCCTCAGGTCAGGGTCCATCCACGTGGACATGAAGATGCATCAAAACAGGGGAGCAGCCATTTACCCAAAGTCCTCCACAGAGATTCCCGCTATGAGAACAGCACAGTAACCTCTTTCCTACGTTGCGTGTGCGCGCGTGCGTGCGTGCGTGCGTGCGTGTGTGTCTATATGAACACAATCATCTGCAGTGCCTGTGGAGGTTTCCCTTCCCTGAAACTGGAATTACAGCTGTGGATCACTTGATCTGAGTACTGGGAACCAAACCCAGGTCTTCAGCGCATGCTCATCTCCCCAGTCTTTTCACAGTCATCTTTAAAGACTCCTGTGATAGAGACCCACAAGAAAAACACCCAAGGGTCCCCTCAGACACCACCCCCACCCCAGACCTTTACATTCCTTACAGAGACCCGGGAATTTGCCCCTAGACCTTCCCACAAGGACATTTAGGAACACTCACACAGAAAGTGCCAAAAATCTCACTCAGACCCTCTCTTCCATAGACCTTCACAAGCCCCTTCACAGAGAACCTCTAGTCCTCTCACCAGGGCCTTTCACAGTCTCTCACCAGGCCCTCTAGACTGGGCTATGGACCTGCATAGAAATGCCACATTTGATGCACAGACTGTGCAGCACTCACAGTGAGAACACGGAGACTTCTGATCAACATGGAGACAGACACTCTGCAATAACAGCCACCACACATAGAGATGGCACACAAGCTCAGACTCCTCAGAGATCTCAGACTTTACACACCTCCTCCAAACACCACTGACAGAGACACAACCTCCAAGACCCAATACCTCTTCCAGAGTTGCTTCTATGTGACTCACAGTCCCAAACAGACATGCTCATTCTGCCTTGACAGCCACTACAGGAGGAACGGAAGATGCAAAAGTGTCCTGGAGGAAAGGAAGGTGGCCATGGGGCTTCTTCTGTGGTCACTTGGCTTCAGCACTCACCCTCATCTGCCACAACGATGCCTGAAGCACTTGGCTCGCTTAGCTCAGGGCCTGGACTCGACACTACCTGCACATTGATGCCTCAAGAATATTTACCACTTCTCAGCAATGATCACATGACCTCAAGATGCCTCTCAAGTTGGGGATCCCTCTGTAGTTTCAAAATAAGCACCATTTGCCTCCCCGATTTTATACTGATCTGGTAACTTGACACTGGAAACATTGGACATACCTTTCTCAACATCACAGAGAGCTCAGAGAGAAGCATGCTTGGGTTTTGTGCACTATGGTCCCTGGGATGAGGTAAACTTTACTGCATGTCTTGAAACTTCCCTTGCTTCTGCTACAGAATAGGGAACAGGTTTAACACTGTATGAAGAGAAATGAGCAGCGAAGCTAAAACACTCTGGGTTGTACCATTTGGATTGTTTTGCAAATTCATTTTATGTGCATAGGACGTCCCTGCATGTTTGTATGTGTATCATGTACATTCGAGGTGCCTAGGAGGCCAGAGGCAGGTGTCAGAGACCCGGGAACTGGAGCTAGGAAATGGCTGTGAGCTGCCCTGTGGGACTGGGAACTGAACCAAGAACAGTCAGTGCTCTTAACAGCAGAGCCCTCTCTCCAGTCCCAAGTTCTTTTTTTTTCTATCATTGCTTTTATTTTTTATGGGCATTGTCACTAACGTGATTTTCACTGGCTAACCCACACACAATAAAAAAAAAAAACAAAAAACAAAACAGTTTTCCCCGTGGCTGGAGAGATGCCTAAGTGGTTAGGAGCACTGGCTGCTCTTCCAAAGGTCCTAGTTCAATGTCCAGTAACCACATGGTGGCTTGTGACCATCTATAGTGGGATCTGACGCCCTCTTCTGGCATGCAGGAGTATATGCAGATAGAGTATGTATGTATGTATTCACAATAAATACATCTTGAAAAAAATCCCCAATCAAATCAAGGTATTATAGACTCATAGTCCACATGACAAAAAAAAAAAAATCTGGATAATCTTTCAGGTCATTTTTTGCGTCATTTCCTGGCACATGGTATGCAGTGAGCTTCTGTAACTTCCTCTGATGGTAAGGATCACTTCTGCAACCCTAGAGCCACCACAAGGGCCTCACAGGGTTCCTTTCTTCCAAATCACCTTTCTCCACAAGGCCTGTGCACACCCGTCCCTTGAGTAGGGTCCGCGGTCCAGGTCCCCTGACTTACCTGCTGATGTCCAAGTCGGGAAAAGTCAGCTGCCGGGTCCGGGATCTGACAGCAGAGACAACACCAACCCCGCTCCTACAGTGGCTGAAGGGCCCCGAGGCATTGAAAGGAAAATGTCTTCCCTGTCCAGAAGTGAATCCTAAAGCGTCCGCCTGGCTGGCAGCAGCTGCACACTGCTCCATTCCCCATCTTGGTGTAGCCAGCTCTTCTTCCAGGCAGGGCCTTGAGATGAGGAGGAAAAGAAACTGCAGGCCTGCACTTTTCCTAGAGCCCACAGGGGGCGGTGTAGAGCCTGAGTTCTCCTTCAGCTTTCCAGCCCCTTCCCAGCCTTGCTCCAGCGTTTGCCCTAGCAACCTCCTCCACTTTCTGGTCCTCATAGCCCTGCTCCAGCTCTCCCTTAGGATGAACTGTGTTGTCATTCTGTCGTGTCCCCGCCCCAGCCCTCCCCACCCCATGCCAGACGCTGAAAGGCTTTCAGGGTGGGCTACAGTTAGCAATGTGAGCCCAAGCAGCAACCCCAGATGCTGTGGCTTCAACACTGCCAGGTACTTCAGCTTCCCACTCAAGTCCCAGCAGCCCTCTGAATTCCCCCCCCCCCCCCCCAAACGCCATGGGGAACGCAGACAGGTTCTTTGCTGGTACCTGGATGGGGATCCTTACAGGAAAGCTTCCAGCTTTTACATTAACAAGGTCTAGCTAGACCTGTTCAAGTCCAGCATCATTGCACTGGCGGCCGTTAAACAGCCAAAGCAGGGCAAACTGTCGAAAACAGCCTGATTGGCTGCAGGCCGCTGGTCGCAGGCACCATGTGATCCATTGTTAGCCTGTGATTGGCTGAAACATCATTGCTGTGATTGGCTGAAACATCATTGCTGTGATTGGCTGAATCGATGGTTTGGTTTCAAGGTTATCCTGTGATATGAAGGTACAATTTATAGTAAATCCAGTTACACAGTTCACTCTGTGTGGTGGCCACGTGAAAACAAACTTTATCAGGGAAAAAAAAAAGGATAAAGGTATAGACAATTATCTTAGAATAATAAAGAACATTCATTTAAATAAACTTTAAATTTGAAAGGAACTTAGACAAAAGTGTCATTCTAAAATCAATTGCTTTGCAGGAAGAACAAATGATTTTTTTTTAATCTTCGAAGTGACTACTAAATGACAAAATGTGGAGGGAACAAGCTTTTCCTAGAAGCCTTTGCAAGTCATGCCCTGCGAATCAGGTCAAGCAAAGGTAACAGCAGGAGAGCCCGGTCTCCGGCAGATTCAGCAGTCAGTGGATGGATGGTGGTAAACACCTAGAACCAGCCAACGAGGCTGGAGAGATGGCTCAGCAAAAAAAAAACAAAAACAAAAACAAAAAAACAAAAAACAAAAAACTTGTTGTTCTTGCAGAGAACCCAGATTCAGTTCCCAGCACCTGCGTGGCTGCTCACAAGCACCTATAACTCTAGTTCCAGAGAATCTTACACTCTTTTCTAGACAAAACAGCCATACATATTTTTGTTTTTGTTTTTAAAGCTAGCTTATGCTACACAGTGTTCTATTGCTGTGAAGAGACACTGTTTGGTTTTGAACAAGGGATTGGGGTGCATGTTTTACACTTAAAAGCAGACCTGGCCTCCAAGTTCTCCCAGCATCCCTCAGCCCCTATCTGGCAAACCCTCCCCACATCCAACCTTGACCTTTCCAGTCCAGGGGCTGGACTGCCCTTCCCCAGAGGCCTCTCCTAGATAATCCAGACATTTAGGTCTCTTTCCTCCTCCTCCTCCTCCTCCTCCTCCTCCTCCTCCTCCT
>JADRCC010251798.1:0-16105 GCA_019843855.1 Hylomyscus alleni | reverse complement strand
TTTTTTTTTTTTAACTAGTTCACAGTTGGTGGTGCTCTTTGGGAGATCTAAGAGGTTTGGGCATGCAGGAGGACATACATTGGTTGGGGTGGACTTCAAAGAGCACATACCCTTACCTTTTTGTTCTCTGTTCTGCATATTTGTGATTGAGAGGACCAGGTTTTAGCTTTCTGCTCTAGCGGCCATGTTCAGTTTCCATCGTACCTCCTTACCATGATGGATTTTTGTCTGTGGGGAACCGTCAGTCTGAAGAAGTCCTTACTTCTGTAAGTTGTCTTGATCATGTTGTTTTAACACGCAAACCTTACATTTTTGGACATGCCCCTTTTCACACATTCCTCTAAAACAGCAATGGATTTAGGTTTTGAAACCTGAATTTCTGCCTCCACTGACTGGGATCTCACAATCAGATGTTTGAGAGATATTCTTCATAGTAAAAAAAATTTTTTAATTTTGTAAGAACTTACCTCCCTTTGTAATCATAGTGGCCTTAGTTGTGCAACCACATAACTCATAGTGTGATTATCTGTGAGTGTTTTGTTTTGTCTGTCTCTTCTAAATATATGAAAACTCTGTATGACAATGAATCATATCTGATTTAGCCCACTGAAGCCTAGCACAGACAGCTAGAATGGTGGTTTGAATGACATGTACCCTATCCCATAGTTTCAGACATTTGAATGTGTGTTTGTTGGTAACACTGGGCGAGGTTAAGGAGAAGTGGTGATGTTATTAGAGGAAGTTTGCCAGTGGAGGCAAAAATTCAGATTTCTCTTTTTGTTTGTTTGGTTTTTTTTCGAGACAGGGTTTCTCTGTGAAAAATTCAGATTTCAAAACCATCTCACTTCTAGTTTACTCTCTGCTTGTAATTAACAATGTGAGCTGTCAGTTCTAAGCTTCCAGCTCTATTTCCAAAGCCTACTTGCTTCCCTACTTCCTCACTGTGGAGGTACTGAAAACTTACTCTGCTGGAATCAAAGCCCCAAATAGGCCTTTCTGTTTTAAGTTCCTTCGCCATGATGTTTTATCAGAGTAGCAAAAAATTAACTAATGCAGAATTTGGTACAAGGGTTGAACTAATTCTGTAGCAGGTCTGATTCCATGTTTTAGAGGAATGTCGGGAATTTTGAGTGTTCTACTCTAGAGTAGAACAATGCCTGAACCCTGTACTTGATTGTTCTGGTAGGATTGGGAGATGGTCTTTAGAGAACATGGATCATGAAAGCCCAGATCATAAACTTTCAGAGAGAAAATAAAACAAATAAGCTAGGGTTCCTTCTTGTAATATTTTGATAAAAAATGGTGCTGCTTTCTGACCTTGCTCTAGCAGTTTATCTAAGGTAAGTTGAAAATTAATGGACTAAATGTTTTAGTGGGAGAGATTTTCAGGAAGCCTAATATTGAATCTGTAACATGGTTATTAGTGATTACTCTTATGCAGATACATAATGAAAAAGCACAAATAGAGGAAAGAGAAATCACAATCTTTATAGTTTTGAAAAACAATCAAACAAACAAAAACCAAATGAGTACCAGGAAACTCTGGTGTGTGCTGTAGCCAAGTCTTGTGCTGAAAAAGATAAAGAGATTAAGGGGAAGCTTGATCTGCACTGGAATACAGGGAAGAGTGGCCTCAAGAATGTCACCCAGTTTGTGAAAGGTGAAAACTTAGGAATTTTTCTGTTACCAGAAATAACAAATAAAAACTGCTGGAACTGAGATTCAAGGCAGCCAAGATGTCCCCCCAAGATGCTCGATAAATCTGGAAGTGGGTTCTACTTGGTGATGACTTCAGAGTCATGAAAGAATTAAGAGTAAACTAGACATAGAATATTTTACCCCCTGTGTTTTCAAAGAGTCTCCTTGCCTACTATGTACAAGGGGAGTCCTTGCATCAAGTCCTGGAGAAGTTAGTAGGTGAAACTGTAAAAGTGAAGCCTGCATTGAATTGAATACTAGAAGGTGTTGAAGATGCCAGAGCCATGGCATATCTGGCAAAGAGTGCTGCACACAGGGAGTGGAATTAGCCCAAGAGATATGCAGGCAGCAAGACTGTAGAGGAAGAGCCATCAAAGTCCTTTGACAGCTTATACAGATCTTGAGAATTTGGTATTTGCTCTGTTAGATTTTGGTTCTCCTTAGTGTTTTCTTATTCTGCCCCCATTCTTTCATTTTGGAATGATAATATATACTCAGCATCATTATATGTTGTAAGTATATGATTTTTAAATTCTCTGTTGGTTACAATCAAAAGTTTACCTTGAGTCCCAGAAGAAACTGAGCTTTTAAACTGCATTGAGCCTTAAAGAATATGGGTATTTTTGGAATTGGAACAAATATATTGCTATAACCATGCACCTATTGGAGAGGGAAGGAAATAAGTAGTATATAGTGATTGAATGAGATGTCCCCTATAATCTCAGACATTTGAATAATTGGTTCCCAGTTGTTAGTGTTGCTTGAGGAGGCTTACTCTGGAGGAAGTATGTCTCTGCGGATGACCTTTGAGTTTTCAAAAAGACTCTGACCATTTTCATTTTATCTCTCCTTCCTGCTTTTCTTAAGGCTGAAGAATGTGAGCTCTTAACTCTCTGTTTCCAGTTCTACTTGCAATGGTCGCCTATTGCCGTGTTCCTCCACTATGATATTAATGAACTACTGTCCCTCTGGAATGGTAAATCCCAAATAAACCCTTCCTTCTATAACTTGCCTTGGTCATGGTGTTTTATCAAAACAATAGAAAACTAACTAATGTAGTTAGCATAAAATAAATATCAGATATTTACTTGTATTGAGCAAAAGATAAATTTTGTTTATTGTAGTGACTTTGAGTGTTAGCTACACCAAATTAAGGCAAAGTCTTATATCTGAGAAAGCATTTTTTAACCTAAGTCATGTGTGTACAATTGTGTGTAGAACTGATTGCATTTTTTATTTACTCAAAGAGTGTAAAATCTTATATTACTATTTATAATCTTAAAATTATATGATTAAGTTATATATCAGTAACTTTTTATATTAATTTGCATAATGATTCCGATTATCACATTGTTTTCATAAAATTATGTCATAGATACCTCTGCTAAATGACAAACATAAGTCAAAATTTGAAAGTTATATAACTTACATTTACTCTTCATGCCTAAAAAGAAAAAACTCCTTATTGTCGTTTATATTTATAAATTTAATTCTAAATTATAAGGCATCCTTGAAGAGTAGCCCTTCTTATAAAAGAAGAGGAGAAGGTAAGTTTATTGATCCCACTATTGTTTATATTATCTGAGGACAGTGTGTTTTCAGATTCAAACACTATGGTCAATATTTAAGAAATGGACATCATGAAAAGTGGGCTCAAAGCTACATGTTAACCTCAGGTCTCACAGAAAAATGCCAAGTCTTATATTTCAATCAGCTTTGAAGGCCAGCGTCAACTGTGTACTTTCCCGCACTTTACAGAGCTTCCCTTGTTCTATATGTCTACTTCATCACAGCACCTTTGATTTTAATCTATACATCTGAGTCACCAAGTTAGAGGTAAGAATATGGTATGGCAATGTGTTTGTACTACTTTTGGTCACTGAACTCCACTAAATAGTTAACTTTGAGGAAATCCTTAATGACTTGGTGACATCTACACAGGTGACAGAAGACTGAAGAAAGACGCTTGGATTTGTAAAAGAATATATATTACAGACCAGGAAAATTTTGACCCACTTTTTTCAGAAGGACTGTGTAGTAAAGGAGTAGAAATAAAGTTGCCTGTGTAAGAAGGTTATCAAATACCTTGAAAACTTGATGGTGTTCAAACTTGACTCAGAGAAGGTAGGATGCCTTTGAAGATTTTTAAGCACATAGAAAAGTATCTAAAATAATTAGACTTCTTTTATATTACTTATGGAATTCATTTATAAGTTCTGAGTTGAAAATTATTGGGATTATAAATTGGATAATGATTGTTAGAAGGTAATGCTTTTTTGGAGAGATATAGGCACAAGTGGATATTAAACATTCATATTAGTTTCTAATCTTCCTATCTAAGGATTTAGAAGTTCATGGTGTTTTTCTTTTATTCTTCTACTGATCATATTTTTAAAAAATATACCAGGTATAAAATAACACTTCCTTTTTTTTCCTATCTCACAAAAAGTTCTTAATGAAAGAAAGCAGTCAGACATGTATGTTTTTTTAGGCTAGTTTCTATGGCTATAAGAAAATGCACAAAGCTGCATAATCTGTATAGAAAAGAAGTTTATTTTAGATTGTGTCTTTTGTAAATGGGTAAGTGGCAACTCTTCTCAGGGCTCTGTGCTGTTCCATTCACAGAGGGAAAACCAAAGTGTGATCAGATGTACAAAAGAAAGGGTCATGTGGTAAGGTAGAGAGAGTAAGAGTGAGCCAGAAAAGCCGTACTTGGTTTATAACAGCCCTCACTTATGGAAGATCACCCACACTGTGGGGTCTATGGTAACTGCTACATGAGAGTAGGAATACTTTTCAACTAATTGTGTCTTAAAAATCCCAGTACCTCTCAGGACTACCATATGGGAAATCAAATTTTGGAATGTATTCTGGTAGGGACAAACCATATCTAAACAACAGCAGATAAGGGCTGAAATTCTCAAAAGCAATGTTGCCAAGAGAAATGCACTTTATACAACTATTAACTTTATACCAACAGATGGTGGGTAAGTCTACACCCAACACATTTCAAGAGAAAGCTGAATAATTCATGAAAATACAAGCATAATTAAGACTTGGATATTCAGTGTGGTTCAGTTATAGCTACAAGACATTAAGACATTTGAATTTCTCAATTATAAATTATTGTTTATTAAAGCCTCTCTTTCAGGTCTCACATTTGGGGTCCTCAACCGTAATTAACTGTTGTTTCTTGAAGGAACATCTCAGTTGAGATGAATATGGTGGATGCCACAGTAATTACAGCACTCTAGCTCAGGTAGGATGGTCGAAGCTAGCCTGGGTTATATGTCTGACCTGTCTCAAAAAAGAAGATGTGTGTGGGTTTGTTTATACATCTAGTAATGCAGAAGGCTCAGAGATTTGATAGATTTTAATATATATGCTAACCAAGGGTTTAAAATTCTTCTGTATTCCTAGTCTGTCTAGAGTTAAGTGTGTAGACTTAGATGAAAAATACTTACTTGGTAGTAAATGAACTAAGACCTTCAGGTCAGAACCCACAAAGACCTTTTTAAAATCTTCTTTTATTTTACAATCTTGATATTGTAATTTTATTGCATAGTTCCCCCTTTATAACCCTTTGCACTTCTTGTACTTTTAAAAATTCATTTCTTCCTTTTAAAATGCCTAAATATGTAATTATAACCCAATAAATCTGTCTAACATTATATGCATGTGCATGTGTATGTCCGTGTATGTGTATTTTAAGTGCTGACATTTTGGTATTGGATAAATAGAGTGTGGCAAGCAAAGGAAATAGTAACAGGATATAATGTTTGGGAGTCTCTTGGACAATCCTGACCAATAATTCAAAAGAAAGATGCTCATGATTTGTTATTAGGATTCTGTTGGCTGATCTTTAGCTCTTAGAGGAAGAATTATCTGCCCAGATGGGAAATTTTCATTTAAACTAGATATGTATATATATTTATATACTCCCTTGTGTGTATTAACTTGTTATTCCCATCTCTATTGCTTCCTCAACCCCATTTTCAGGAAATATTTCATTTTTGTTATTTTGTTTTTGTTTTTGTTTTTGTGGTTGCTACATGTTATCCACTCCCATCTGAAGATCTGAAGGCAGAAGTCTCTGATGAAAGAAAGTTTATAATATTTTTCTTCTTAGGTCCAGGTTATCATACTCAAATATTATCTTTTGTTGTTGTACACATTTATCTGAAATTTTCATAGTTTCATTTTTTATAGCAGAATAGTATTCTGTTGCTCATCTATACCACATTTCTTCATCCATTTGTCAGTTGAAAGACATTTATGTTATTTCCATTTCCTAGCTATTGTGACTAGAGTAGTAATGAACATGGCTGAACAAGTATCTGTGACAAAGAATGTCCAGTCCTTTAGACATATGTTAAAGAGCAGTATAAACTGATCATATGAAAGATTTATTTCTAGCTTTTAAAGTATTATCCACAATCATTTCTTTGTTGGACCACTTTGCTATTCCTTCAACCATGAATGGGATTCTCCTATTCCCTACAATCTTCCCAGAAATTGATTATTTTATTGATTTTCCCCCACTTTGCTTGGGATAAGATAAAAATCTCCAAGCTGTTTGATTTGCATTTACTTAATGGCTATGGAAGATGAATGATGAATATTTCTGAGACATTTCTTAGCCATTATTTTCTTCTTTTTAGAACTCTTTGTTAAGTTGTAAGGTATTTTTTGAATCATTTGTTTTTATGACCTTTTGTATTTTGAGTTCTTTATGTATTCTAGATATTAATCCTCCATCAGATGTATAGATGTATAGTTGGCAAAGATTCTCTCATTCTATTGGCTTCCTTTTCGTCAACTACTTTTTTTTCACCTGTGTAGAAGCTTTTTAATTTAGAAAGTTCCATTTGTCAGTTATTGGGCAAATAAAGTTTCAAAGATCTTTTAATGAGTAACTCACTGACCTCATTAACTGACAAATGGATGAAGAAATGTGGTATAGATGAGCAACAGAATACTATTCTGCTATAAAAAATGAAACTATGAAAATTTCAGATAATGTGTGCAACAAGAAAAGATAATATTTGAATATGGTAACCTGGACCTAAGAAGAAAAATATTATAAACTTTCTTTCATCAGAGACTTCTGCCTTCAGATCTTCAGATGAGATTGGATAACATGTAGTAAAAACTAAACAGCAAAGTAAAAACTAAACAAATATAAGGACAATAAAGTTCTATGCAACTGTTGACTTGCTTGTCTGCATCAGCCATATAAAACTCCTTCCTTCTCTTTGACCCAATCTTCCATTAACTTCCCTTTTACTCCTTCCCTTTCCTTTGGCTCTCACAATACCTCTGAGTAATAAGCCTCTTCTCTGTACTCAGGAGCATCTTTCCAACACAGACATTTATATCCAGTTTGTAAAGCAAACCCTGGAGAGGCAGCTTCCTAGGGGAGAAGACATGAGATGAATCTGAAGCTCCTGAGATGCCCTTCAAGATCCTTCTCTCTTAATCACAATCTACAAAAAAACCCCAGGTCTAATGTTACCATTGTGTATGAGGTCTAACTTCTCTATTCAAGGTTCTGAGGGTATCTTCTGCTGGTTGCACCTCTTATTTCAGATCTGCTGCCCTTTGTGACACTTTATAGTGACATGGCCTTGCTTTTGTCCTACTTCTAAAAGGCACATTCACTTCCAGTTCCATAATTGCTTGTTTCCTAGCTTGCTACCTTTGTGACCAATATTGTTTCTAGATATGCCAACAATGATATAAAACTGCATCGTTAACACCTACGACTTAGCTCTACACAGTAGGATATGTAAATCTCCAAATGAAAAATACTATTTATTTCCTATAAGCATCCAGGCAGGTAAATCCATATTATTCTATAAGCCAAGTGCTTAAAACGTTGACCTCTTCAAAGAGCATTGACAATATTTAAGAACTGGGGGAAAATGAAAGAAAAACATTGCATGCAAAGCATAAAAAGAAATAGCCTTGAAATGAGTTTTAAGACAAGTTCTAATGTCATTAATTGTTAAATTTCATGACCACTTAAAACAATTTGTAATTTATTTAGATTATTTAACTCTGGAAGAACTCCCAGGTATGTATTTTGAGGCTAAGACCTCAGAAACATTAGAAGGATGTTAAAGTATTTGGCTCGTGGTCAAAATTTAAAATCAAATTACAAATACCTTTAAAGTTTTATAGTCAAAATAATCCTCTAATAAGATATGATATGCTTACTAAAATTAATATGCTTAAAATTATGCAGATAGGACTTTAAAAAAGTGTCAAAGCCCCTGTAATTGTCTCACAGCTCTTTACACTGTCCATGGTCCTAAAGGATATAACACTGTTAACCCACTGTCAGAGAGCCCAGAGTCACAGTAAAGGAGTCTCAAGAACTAAATAAAGCAAATATGTGGAGCACAGCATAACAAAAATACAGGAATGTAGTCAGGCTTGGGAGACTGCTTAGGTGGTAAAGTTCCTGCTGTGCAAGAAGAGGAATCAAGTTCAGATCCATAGCACCTACATGGCTAAAACCCTCAGAGCTGATGGAGTAAAGACGGGCTGTTCTGCAAGCTTGTTGACATGCAGATCTAGCTGAAAAATGCTTGGCTCCTGGTTCAGTAGTACCATGTCTCTGAAAATAAGGTGGATAGTAACTGAGAAAAACACTCACATCTACCACACCTTCAAAATGGCATGCAGATAGCACATGGAGATACACAATCTAGCTGAGAAGATTCTGAGACATAGTGTATGTTCTGTTGGATATTAAGCTTATTTAAGTTGCTCACAGCATTGTTACGGCTCTTAAAGGAGCATCCAGCATCATTTCTGTGTACTCTCAGGCATTGTGTAATGACAGCCCTACATTCTGTTTATAATTGTAGTTTTGAGAACATCAGAATATTCTTGCTTATACAGTGATCCCTATGATGTCACCAGGAGACAGAATCTTATTCCACTAATTTTTAAACGTGTTCTGATGTCTAACAAAAATGCATTTAGATATGCATGATTTTGTGAGCAGGTGTGTGTGTTTGTTTGTGTATGTGTGTGCACACGCACGCGCTTGCGCACGAGTGCGTGTAGGGGATTATAGTGAGTTGTCTCATGTAATACAGATGCCGAGAAGTCTGAAAATCTGGTATCTGTAAGCTGGGAACCATCAAAACTGATGGACAAATCCATTTAGCACACAAAGCCTGAGAATCATGGAAAACCTCATTCAAGGGCAACAGAGGATGAGATGAGAGAATCCAGATTAAGCAGAGATACAGATAAAAAAAAATAGGCAAAATTTTCTCTAGTTTACTTTTTGTACTATTAGATCCTCAATAGATAGAATGATAAGTTAACCTACTGATATATCTATAACTCCTCCTGAAACAGTGTTGCAGGAACACCAGAAATAATGTTTACTTTGGGGTCCCAGTGACCAAGTTAATTGTATACATAAAGTTAATAATTGCACTAAGACTGATATCCAATATTGTGGAGTCCCTTGGTGGCTATCTCTTGTGAGACTACTTACCATAGATTTATGGAAATTAAAACAGAATTCCTTCAGAAAGGCAGGTTCACAATTGAAAATGAAAGGATTTATAACTTGGACACCAACTCATATATGTACAAAGTGTACTTGTAAGGAACTAATCTTCATGATGACTACCATGCATGTCAGGGTTGGGTTTTTCACACATTTTATCCACATCTATTGCTTCTCACATTATTCTTGTCCTGTAGAGTATTGGACACACAACTTTCTTTTCTTGATGTTAGTATCCATTTCTATTAGAATATTATTACTCTGTTTATTTTATTTCTCAGGTTAACATTGGTAATAATAAGGCAACAAACCATCTCTTCCGAGTGCTTACCTTAGGCTGTGAAAATGCATTTTATGCAAGGTATCATTATCTCTGTATGACAGATAGAAAAAAATCGTCTCAGCAAAACCACCATGATCACATAGCAAATATCTTAACTAACTCCGTGATACTAACTCCAGCCATCTCTAAACTGCAGGCTACCCTTCTCAAATAATTAACACTTGTATATTCTCTAGAATTCTGTTGCATATGGTAACCTACAATAACTGTATATTAAGTCACCTTCTATTGTTATCTCTGTCTGTTTGGGACATGATCAAAATTCTTCCTGTTTGTGAGTATTCCTTCTTAGGCTTTTAACACATGGTGAGAGATGTGTGGATCCACTTTCAGCAAAAATTGTCATTTACTTCCTGATGCCTCAGTTAGAGAAATTTTCTGCCTCTTGCAGAGGATCAGAACACCTTCTGCTTTATATCATTGAATTACCTTTCATAACAGCAGCTCATAAGTCCTAGTGTCTTCTGTTTTATTTCCATTGATGGATATAATACTTATTAACACAGACAGGTCCAGAATATGATACACACAGAAAGATGGATTGCTGATCCATGTGGTCTCTTTGTGGTGGCACCTTTACTTTTATTTATGGATTTTTCTAATTGCTTGCTAATATAATTGTTCAAAGTTTGATTTTTTTTAACAAGTCATCATTTGCATACTATATCTGCCTGCTTCCTTTAATGTTCTCAGCCACATGTCTGCTGCTATTTGCTTATTATAGGAGGGGAATGGCTTCTCTATAATCTCCATGGTCTGTCCTGGATCTGTTGTTTCTCTTTCTGAATAATCAGCAATCTGTTTGCTGTTTACTGGCAGTAGAAAGGGTTATAATTTGTTCCCTTTAGTAGGATGAGAAACTTGCTGATTGGGAGTGTAGTTCAATATGAATCTCTTAGAGAGTAGAAATATGCACAACATGTTTAGCAATTAATAATGCTGGGGAGATTGCCTGTTTTTCCTATTCTGTATTCAAAACCATGTACATTAAAGAATTTGTTCAATGTCAAAATTGTAATTAGTGCACTAGTTTCTACTAAGAAGCCAGAAAGAAATGTTGGTTTTAATTAATTCTGAAAAAAATCTTTCTAGAACAATTTATACTATTTTTTATTTTTAAAATTATCTTTTGGAATAATCTAAACTATAAACTAATTAACATATGGTGCTTTGGTGATAATTTGCTACTCAGTTCATTGGCTGACTTCATTTTTAAGTGTATCCAACTAAAACAAGGTGAAAACCAATGCTTGTGATTATCATCATTATTTGATTATCCTGGATGAATTAATCAAAGCCATAAGATGTGAAACCGAAATAAAAGTATAATCATGGGAGAAAAATCTGCTATTGGCAGATGGTATGATTATGTATAAAGTAGCAGAGAGGAGTGCACTGAAAAAATACAAAAATAATAAACTAATAAAAATTAAAATACTGTGCAAGACAGACATGCAATCTCTATGATACTCACTGGACAGAAGACCTACACAGACAGACATTTTTACTATCACATAACAGTTATTTAAGGTGACCTCCCAGAATCTCCCCTACAGTTATTCTCCTACTGTTGCTGAAAACAATGAAGGTAGATGACACCCTGAGTTCCGAGCTACAGTGCAAGCTCCTATTCCGTTATCCCTTCATGAGTATTATCATTATCACCCTAGACCATGTAAATCCTACATATTCAAGTAAGATAATTCAGACAGTACAAATGGAAGATGATGAACTGATATTTCAGTTGTTATGGATGTATTTTCCACAATGAGAAAAGTAAATATGTTTTTGATTCAACCTACCTTTGTTCTCCTTGGAACTTTTTTAAAAATTCATTTTTGAAATTTTATATATTTATATGATATTTTGATCATATCACTCCATTATTACCACCCTCTAACTCTCCTCATGTCTCCTACACAGTATTCTCCCCAAATTTTGTGCAATTGTATGGTTACTTTTTGTTGTTGTTGCTGTTATTATTAGTGTTTATGTTGTTGTTGTTGATCAGCACTTAAGTCAGATTAGTGTTGCTCAAATGTACATAGAGTAAGGCCATACACTGAAGTATAGACAACTTATTAGAATCATCCCCCAAAGGAGAGTAATTCTCTCTTATTCAGCAACTACTCATTCTCTGTAGTTCTCCCAAGAATGGGGCTATGTGGGGCATTCTGCCACTCATGTTGGAATTTTGACTGTTAATATTGTGCAGTCTTTGTCCAGGGAACCACAATTGTTATGAGTAGATATGCATAACAACCACACTATGCACCACAACCACACTATGTCCAGAAGTTACTGGTGTCCTTATCATCTGTGTTTTATATTCTTTCCTACCATTATTTCAAGTTGTTCCCTGAACCTTGGTTGAGAGGTTACTATGGATGATTAACAAATAAGGATGTGCAATCACTTACACTTGGAATTTGACTATATATAATGTTAAAACTGTTTCAATATCTCTATAACCATCGTTACATTATTGTGCCAGTAGGTAAATCTTGCTAGGCAAATCATAGTATACATAGGCCTGCACTAGATAAAACTATAGATGTCTTTTCTTACTCAGTAGCCTATGATAGAACACCTTTTGGCATTATATGGCTTAGCGAGTAAGAGGAGGTTTCTGTTCTGTCAAGGTTAATTTCTCCATGTCCTGCATTCAAAATAAGTGATATTATGAGTTATAAGGTTTTACCATCTAGTGATGACTGTAATATAGCAGTGACAATAATCTGTGTAGGTTTGGTGCCTCTGATTAGTAACTCATAAGAATGGGCATGGCACTGAAATTTTCATTATGGTTCACATGATCTGGGAAGAGTATTGTCTATCCCTGCAGGATAGTTATATTAAAACCCCTTTGAAAAGATGTTACAATTTTTAATTAGCTTACAAGCTAATAAGACTTCCATAAGGCTTCTTCATGCAACTTATTTTGGTTAATACACATCATAAAGCTTGTTTCCCTTTATCTACCTACCCAATTCTCTAGTTTTACTCTAAACTCAAACCACCTAGCCCTCTGTTACATCCTTGTATACTACTATTGTTTTGATTATATTCACATGGGTTACAAGACTGTAAGTATCTGTATAGCTTTCCACACAGTCTACATTTTGGACACTTCTGACACTAATAGCAACAGTGTGTCAAGAAGTGAAACCCAAAGACACAGATCTCAATCTGGGAAGTGCTAGATTTGTCAGCGACAATAACAACCAACATGATATGTAAATGCATAAAATACAATCACAGTTGCATCAAAGACAGAAACACTGAGGGGTCTATATCTTTGAGTTCTTCAGTTTTGGAGGATGTTAAATTTAAAAATCAGAGACTATTAGCTGGTAAAAATATATTTGAACAAGAGGACCATGTTTCAGTCCAGCAAGCAGTAGATGTTCCATAATTGACTACAAAGTTCTAGCTCTGATCAAGGATACATAAAAAAGATTCTGGAATCTTCCCCCATGCCTAAGGAAAGTGGCTAAGGTCAGACATGTGTCAGTGGTATTCCTGCATGGAGATTCAGAGATGCCTTTGCGTGAGGCTTTGACGCCGAAACCTAGATTGCCTTGGAGATTCAAAGATGTTATAGATGCAAAAGTCATAAGATACCTCCCAATAAAAGCTGTTAATAGGATATAGAACCAACCCAAGAAATCGAAGTGTGTTGCAGTCAACAAAGGTGAAATGAGTTGGAGATCTGACATCAGACATGGTGAAACAGAATTTGGAGTTTGCCTTGATGGTTTTAGATCTTGTTTTGATCCAGTATTTTTTTTTTCACGTCCCTCCATTTAGGAATGGTAATTTTATATTCTGTGCCATTGTATGTTGAGAGTATCTGTTCTGCTTTTTGATTTTGATTTTACAAGGATTACAGGTAAGAGATTGTCATGAGACTCAGAAGAGACTTTGAACTTTTAAACAGTGTTGATATTATTGACTTTGGGAACTTTTAAAGTTGTACTAAAAGCAGTTTTGCATTATGACTGCAAGCCAGTTGAGCTAGGGAATGGAATGTGGTGGTTTAAATAGGAACGACCCCTTATAGGCTCATGGGTTTGAACGCTTGGTCACCAAGGAGTGGTATTATTAGGAGGTATACTCTTGTTGGGGGATGTATGTCATTAGGGATGGCCTTTGATGTTTCAAAGTCACAAGCCAGCCCTAGTTGCTCTCTTTCTCTTCTTTCTGCTTTTGGATCTGGATCAGGGGGTATCAGCTATCATGACTGCCTCCAATATACTGCCATCTTCTCCAATATGATAATAATGGATTAAACCTATGAAGCTGTAAGGAAGCCCCAATGTTTTCTTTATAAGAGTTGATTATGGTATCTCTTTACAACAATAGAAGACTGACTAAGACAAATATATACACAGACATGCATGGGTAGACACTTGTGTGAGTGTGTGTGTGTGTGTGTGTGTGTGTGTGTGTGTGTGTGTGTCGGAGGTCAACCTCTTATGCATTTCCACAGGATCCATCCATCTTTTTTTTTTGAGAGAAGTTATCTCAATGGGATCTGTCTCACTAATTATTAGGAAGACTGGTCAGTGAACTCCTGACCAAAGTTCAATAGCATTGAGATTATAACTGCATCCCACCATACTCATTATTTTTACATGGATGAAAGCGATCAGGCTAAAGTCCTTACAATTATGCTGCAAGGACTGCCCTTACTTCTATGTTATACTTTTTATAAACTCGTATTTAGACAGCCATCATCATTGATACAGTTTAAAATGTACAATAAATCATGTGACAGAGTCAGAGAGGGAGATAGAAAGTTTATTGAACATTGTGCTAAGCCACAGATAGTACTACTACAATGGACTATTATGAAAGTGGCTTGCACAGTTTGTATGTTTTGGGGCATGCTGATGGGATAGTAAGTCATTCTTCCTGGCCCATTGGTGGTGTTCCTTGGGATACTAGAGCCATGCATATTGTGGAATGAGTCTCCAAAGTTGAACCCACCCCGTAGCTTATTGACTCCAGAGTTTTCTTCTCATGTTTCCCAGTCTCATGTTTCAAGAGACTGATAAAAAGATTAAAAATGAAAATAATTCTATTTGGGCAGAAGGGCATAAAATGGTCATAAAAGGCAATGTCGAGTGACTGAGTTATCCACCACAAGGAAACCAGTCAATGCCATGTTCTCTTGAAGAGGGCCAAGATAATCGTGGTCAGTTCCTGTTTCAGTCATGAACTCTTATTGAGAAATATGTGATTTATTTCACATATTGTTTTCTTATTGTCTCAAAATTAGAGTTAATGTTGTGGGTGACCTAGAACTCACATACTCTTGCTATTGTTGATGGTCATTTTTGACTTGCTGTAGAGGGCTGCATGACCCATAGCTCTGTATTACTGTGAATGTAGTAATCTACTTAGATGGTTCCAAGGCAATCTTTTGGTTGTAAACAAGTAAAATCTATGACTAGGAGAAGTATTTTTTTAAAGTTATTTTTATGTATATGAGTACAATGTAGCTGTCTTCAGACACAGCAGAAGAGAGAGCATCAGATCCCATTACAGACGGTTATGAGCCACCATGTGGTTGCTGGGAATTGAACTTGGGACCTCTGGAAGAGCAGTCAGTACTCTTAACCACTGAGCCATCTCTCCCTACCTACACCCTCAAGCCCCAGAAATTCATAGTCTCAGCATTCAAACTCAAAATTAGTCTTGGAATGGGGAAACGGCACCAAGAAACTCCTGACTAATCACTAATCATTTGCTGTCTTCCCACAGCTTATCACTGCTTTCCTGGTTCCAGCACATTGCCCAAGGCCAAGCCCTTGACCTCTTAGTTTGACTCTAATTTTGGATCACTGAATAATCTGTCTACAGAATGGTAAGGAGAACATGTGGCCAGCTCGGGGAGGCAGGGTGCAAAAGTCTCTCCAGAAAATTCAGAAAGACTTTATCTTTGAGCATTTTTAATCTATAAACTCAGACTCTATTATGTAGCAGTTTAAAATAGAACAAAATTGTTAAAATAAAACTCCAAAATTAAATTATTTCAATACATTTTCTAATTGGAGGTTGTCATTCTGAAAATCATGTTTAAAATTATAATTATATCATTTGTTTAATAACTTTCCTTTTCTCCCTCCAGCCCTTCCCATGTACCTGCCTTGTTCTGTCTCAAATTCATGGTCTCTATTTTCCTCATTGTATATATATATATACATATATATATGTATATATATATGAATATATATGTATATATATGAATATACATGTATGTAAATACATGTGTATATATATATATTTTTTTTTGGTTTTTCAAGACAGGGTTTCTCTGTATAGCCCTGGCTGTCCTGGAACTCACTCTGTAATCCAGGCTGGCCTCGAACTCAGAAATCCGCCTGCCTCTGCCTCCCTAGTGATGGGATTAAAGGCTTGCGCCACCATGCCCAGCCATAAATTTTTATATATGATATAAAATACAAAAATATAAAATGAGATTATATATTCTTAAATATATATATATATATATATATATATAT
>JADRCC010251780.1:0-14031 GCA_019843855.1 Hylomyscus alleni | reverse complement strand
CCATCGCCCGGCGTGATTGTCATTTTTAAAGCAAGTTACCACATATGATTATGGAGGGGAGAGCAGTTTTCCAACCAAATCCTTTGTCTTTCCTGTTCCTTCCCAGCCCCCTTCTTCATTCCTTCCTTCCTTCTTCTTTATCTCCTTCCTTCCTTCCATCCTTTGCTTTCATTTTCCTCCTCAATTTTATTGGACATAATCATAGATTTCTTGTACCATCTATATTTATGAGTCTACCCCGTCGCACTAAAATACTGACTGCCATCTTGAGTTCTCTGTTTACCAGACACAATGACATTGGATCAGTATTTTAAGTGACATAACACAGACTTTATCAAAGGTGACTGTGTGCTTAGGACTTTCCTTCCAGGTAGGAATACATTCGAGGCTCTAGGGAAAGAGAAATGGCAAGATGGGGAAAGGTGTATTCTTGTGAGCCCTGGGCAAAGCTAGGGAGTGAGAATAGGATGGGGTGGAAGAAAGGGCAGGATTGGTTAAAAAGTCAAGGTATTCATGACTCATCTAGGACTTCACTGCAAAAGAGACAAGTCCAGGACCACATCATCCAATATGGCAGCCATTAGCTGCCTGAGGCGACTTACATTTAATTAACTAGAGTAAGGCAAGATGTTGAGTACAGTCCTAAGTTGCATTAGTGAGACTGTAAGAGATCAGTTGTTACATATTGGCTTTTACATCAGAAATACTAAACATCCCTATTGCTGTGGAGAGCTGATCTCAGCAAGGTAGGATAGTGATGATTTGGAAGCTCATGTGAAAGGACCACAAGAAAATAAAAAGAAAAAATGGGGCTCTTCATAGTCTACGTTTGAAATAGGATTCTTCTATACATACAGTCTTTACTTATTTGCTGAGATTTATTCTAGATAAATTAATGACAGACTCACCATTGTTTATGTAGGGAAGGAAGACAGAATTTAATATTGGTTATTAATCTATTAGTTAGGACCCTGCTAGTGAGTTTATACATTGAATGTCTTCAATAGATGCAAAGCATAGTATTGTTGTCCCTGTTTTTGGCCCCTGGGGGTGGAGGATAAAGAAATGATAGCAAAATAGATTAAGTAGCCCATACTCACTTAGATTTTTTTATTGAATATTTTATTTATACTTCAAATGTTATCCAATTTCCTGGTTTCCCCCTCCCAGAAGCCCCTATCCCATGCTCCCTTCCCTTGCTTCTATGAGGGTGTTCTTCTACCCACCCACCCACTCCCACCTCCCCACCCTTGATTCCCCTACACTGGGCATCTATGGAGCTATCCTCTCTCCCATTGATACCTGACAAGGCCATCTTCTGCCACATATGCAGCTGGAGCCATGTGTACTCCTTTGTTGATGGCTTAGTCTCTGGGAGCTCTGCTGGTAGAGGGAGGTCTGTTTGGTTGATATTGTTGTTCTTCCTATGGGGTTGCAAACCCCTTCAACTCCTTCAGTCCTTTCTCTAACTCGTCTATTGGGGACTCCATGCTCAGTCCAATGGTTGGCTGTGAGCATTCACCTCTGTATTTGTAAGGCTCTGGCAGGGCCTCTCAGGAGACAGCCATATCAGGCTCCTGTCAGCAAGCACTTGTTGGCATCCACAACAGTGTCTGGGTTTGGTGATTGAATATAGGATGAATTCCCAGACGGGACAGTCTCTGGAAGGCCTTTCCTTCAGTCTCTGCTCTACACTTTATCTCCATATTTGCTCCTGTGAGTATTTTGTTGTCCTTTAAAAAAGAACTGAAGCACCCACACTTTGGTCTTCCTTCTTCTTGAGCTTCATGTGGTCTGTGAATTGTATTTTGGTTATTTGGAGCTTTGGGGCTAATATCTACTTATCGGTGAGTGCATACCATGTGTGTTCTTTTGCGATTTGGTTACCTCACTCAGGATGATATTTTCTAGTTCTATCCATTTGCCTAAGAATTTCATAAATTCATTGTTTTTAATAGCTGAGTAGTACTCCATTGTGTAAATGTACCACATTTTCTGTATCCATTCCTCTGTTGAGGGACATCTGGGTTGTTTCCAGTTTCTGGCCATTATAAATAAGGCTGCTATGAACATAGTGGAGCATGTATCCTTGTTATATGTTGGAGCATCTTCTGGGTATATGCCCAGGAGTGGTATAGCTGGGTCCTCTGGTAGTACTGCGTTCAATTTTCTGAGGAACTGCCAAGCATATTTCCAGAGTGGTTGTACCAGCTTGCAATCCCACCAGCAATGAAGGAGTGTTCCTCTTTCTCCACAACCTCTCCAGCATCTGCTGTCACCTGAGTTTTTTATTCTAGCCAATCTGACTGGTGTGAGGTGGAATCTCAGAGTTGTTTTGATTTGCATTTCCCTGATAACTAAGGATATTGAACATTTCTTTAGGTGCTTCTCAGCCATTTAATATTCTTCAGTTAAAAATTCTGTTTAGCTCTGTACCCCATTTTTTAATACAATTATTTGATTCTCTGGAGTTTAACTTCTTGAGTTCTTTGTATATATTGGATATTAGCCCTCTATCAGATATAGAATTGGTAAAGGTCTTTTCCTAATCTGTTGCTTTCCTTTTTGTCCTATTGACAGTGTCCTTTTCCTTACAGAAGCTTTACCATTTTACGATGTCCTATTTGTCGATTCTTGATCTTAGAGTATAAGCCATTGGTGTGTTCTCTTCAGGAATTTTTCACCTTTGCCCATGTGTTTGAGGCTCTTCCCCACTTTCTCCTTTATAAGTCTCAGTGTATCTGGTTTTATGTGGAGGTCCTTGATCCTCTTGAAATTGAGCTTTGTATAAGGAGGTAAGAATGGGTCGATTTGCTTTTATCTACATGCTGACCGCCAATTGAACCAGCACCATTTGTTAAAAATGCTGTCTTTTTTCCCCACTGGATTGTTTTAGCTCCTTTGTCAAAGATCAAGTGACCAGGGGCTGGCGAGATGGCTCAGTGGGTGAAGGCACTGACTGCTCTTCCGAAGATCCTGAGTTCGGATCCCAGCAACCACATGGTGGCTCCCAACCACTCGTAATGAGATCTGACGCCCTCTGCTGGTGCGTCTGAAGACAGCTACAGTGAATTACACCGAAGCAAGTGGGGCCGGAGCGAGTGAGCCCGGCAGAGGTCCTGAGTTCAATTCCCAGCAGCCACACACATAATGTCTCACAGCCATCTGTACAGCTACAGTGTACTCATACATATAAAAAATAAATAAAATAAATCTTTAAAAAAAAAGATCAAGTGCCCATATATGTGTGGGTTCATTTCTGGGTCTTCAATTCTATTCCATTAATCTTCCTGCCTGTCTCTATACCAATACCATGCAGTTTTTATTACTATTGCTGTGTAATACAGCTTGAGGTCAGGGATGGTGATTTTCCCAGAAGATTTTTTATTGTTGAGAATAGTTATTGATATTCCTGATCATTCCAAGACTTTTAACATGAAGGGTTGCTGAATTTTGCCAAATGCTTTTTCAGCATCTAATGAAATGATCATGTGTTTTTTTTTCGAGTTCATTTATGTAGTGGATTATGTTGATGGATTTCTGTACACTGAACCATCCCTGCATCCCTGGGATGAAGCTTACTTGATTCTGGTGAATGATTGTTTTGATGTGCTCCTGGATTCAGCTGGCAAGAATTGTATTGAGTATTTTTGCATCAAGGGTCTGAAGTTCTCTTTCTTTGTTTGGTCTTTGTGTGGTTTAAGTATAAGAACAATTGTGGCTTAATAGAACAAATTGGGTAATGTTCCTTCTGTTTCTATTTTGTGGAATAGTTTGAAGAGTATTGGTATTAGGTCTTCTTTAAAAGTATTACAGAATTCTCCACTAAACCCATCTGGTCCTGGGCTTTTTTTGGTTGGGAGACTATTGATGACCACTTCTATTTCTTTAAGGGTTATGGGACTGTTTAGATGGTTTATCTGATCCTGTTTTAACTTTGGCACCTGGTATGTGTCTAAAAAATTGTCCATTTCATCCAAATTTTCCAATTTAGTTGAGTATAAACTTTAGTAGTAGGATCTGATGATTTTTTTTATTTCCATGGTTTCCATTGTTATGTCTCCCTTTTCATTTCTGATTTTATTACTTTGGATATTGTCTCTGTGCCCTCTGGTTAGTCTGGCTAAGAGTTTATCTATCTTGTTGATTTTCTCAAAGAACCAGCTTCTGGTTTTGTTGATTCTTTGTATAGTTCTTTTTGTTTCTATTTGGTTGATTTCAGTCCTGCATTTGACTATTTCCTGCTATCTATTCCTCTTGGGTGTATTTGCTTCTTTTTTTTTTATTAGATATTTTCTTTATTTACATGTCATATGATTTCTCCTTTCCCAGTTTCCCCTCCAACAAACAAACAAACAAACAAACAAACACGACAAGAACAAACCCCTGTTGCCTCCCCCCTCCCCATGCCTGCCACCCCACCCTCTCTCACTTATTGGCCCTGGCATTCCTCTACACTGGGGCACTGAACCTTCACAGGGCCAAAGGCCTCTCCTCCCATTGATGACCGACTTTGTATTTGCTTCTTTTTGTTCTAGAGCTTTCAGGTGTGCTGTCAAGCTGCTAGTATAGGCTCTCTCCAGTTTCTTTTTGGTAAGAGTTTTCCTCTTACCACTGCTTTCATTGTGTCCCATAAGTTTTGGTATGATGTGTCTTCATTTTCATTAAATTCTAAAAAGTCTTTAATTTCTTTCTTTATTTCTTCCTTGACCAAGTTATCATTGAGTAGAGTGTTGTTCAGCTTCCATGTATATGTGTGTTTTCTATTGTTTTTTGTTGGAATTTAAGACCAGCCTTAGTCTGTGGTAATCTGATAGGGTGCATGGGATTATTTCAATCTTCTTGTATCTGTTGAGGCCTGTTTTGTGACCAATTATAAGGTCAGTTTTGGAGACGGTACCATGAGGTGCTGAGAAGAAGGTATATTCTTTTGCTTTAGGATGAAATGTTCTATGAATATCTGTTAGATCTATTTGGTTCATAACTTCTGTTAGTTTCACCGTGTCTCTGTTTTGTTTCTGTTTCCATGATCTGTCCATTGCTGAGAGTGGGATGTTGAAATCTTCTACTATTATTATGTGGAGTGTGATGTGTGCTTTGAGCTTTAGTAAAGTTTCTCTTATGAATGTGGGTGCCCTTGGCATTTGGAGTGTAGATGTTCAGAATTGATTCATCTTGGTAGATTTTTTCTTTCACCAGTATGAAGTGTCCTTCTTTATCCTTTTTGATAACTTTTGGTTGAAAGTCAATTTTATTTGACATTAGAATGGCTACTCCAGCTTGTTTCTTGGGACTATTTGCTTGGAAAATTGTTTTCCAGCCTTTTACTCTGAAGTAGTGCCTGTCTTTGTCACTGAGGTGCATTTTCTGTATGCAGCAAAATGCTGGGTCCAGTTTGTATCCAGTCTGTTAGCCTATGTCTTTTTATTGGGGAACTGCGTCCATTAATATTTAGAGATATTAAGGAAAAGTTATTGTTGCTTCTTGTTATTTTTTGTTGTTAGAGGTGGAATCATACTTGTGTAGCTATCTTCTTTTAGGTTTGTTGAAAGATTTCTTTCTTGCTTTTTCTAGAGTAGTTTCTATCCCTGTGCTGGTGTTTTCCATCTATTATCCTTTGTAGGGCTAGATTTGTGGAAATACACTGTGTAAATTTGGTTTTGTTATGGAATATCTTGTTTTCTCCATCTATGGTAAGTGAGAGTTTTGCTGGGTATAGTAGCCTGGGCTGGCATTTGTGTTCTTGTAGGGTCTCTATGACATCTGCCCAGGATCTTCTATCTTTCATAATTTCTGGTGAGAAGTCTGGTGTAATTCTGATAGGCCTGCCTTTATATGTTACTTGACCTTTTTCCCTTACTGCTTTTTTAATATTCTTTCTTTGTTTAATGTGTTTGGTGTTTTGATTATTATATGAGGGGAGGAATTTCTTTTCTGGTCCAGTCTATTTGGAGTTCTGTAGGCTTCTTGTATGTTCGCATTTCTTTCTTTAGGTTAGGGAAGTTTTCTTCTATAATCTTGTTGAAGATATTTACTCGCCCTTTAAGTTGGGAGTCTTCACTCTCTTCCTTACCTATTATCCTTAGGTTTGGTCTTCTCATTGTGTCTTGGATTTCCTGGATGTTTTGGGTTAGATTTTTGCTTTTTGCATTTTCTTTGACTGTTGTGTCAATGTTTTCTATGGTATCTTCTGCCCCAAGATTCTCTCTTCTATCTCTTGTATTCTGTTGGTGATGCTTGCATCTATGATTCCTGATTAGGTTTTCTAATTCTAGGGTTGTCTCCCTTTGTGATTTCTTTATTGTTTATATTTCCATTTTTAGATCTTGGATGGTTTTGTTCATATTCTTCACCTGTTTGGTTGTGTTTTCCTGTAATTCTTTAAGGGATTTTTTGTGTTTCCTCTTTAAGGGCTTCTAGCTGTTTACCAGTGTTCTCCTGTATTTCTTTAAGGGAGTTATTTATGTCCTTGAAGTCCTCTATTGTCATCATGAGAAGTGATTTTAGATCCAAATCTTGCTTTTCTGGTGTGATGGTGTATCCAGGACTTGCTAAGGTGGGAAAATTGGGTTCTGATTGTGCCAAGTAACCTTGGTTTCTGTTGCTTATGTTCTTACACTTGGCTCCTGCCATTTAATTATCTCTAGTGCTACTTGCCCTGGTTAAATCTGACTGGGGCCTGTCCTACCTGTGATCCTGGTTGTGTCAGAACTCCTCAGAGTCCAGCTGTCTTTGTGATCCTGTGATTCCAGGATCCTGTAATTCTGAGATTCTGGGTGTATAAGAGTTCCTGGGAGTCAAGCTGCCTCTGGGACCCTGAGATCCTGGTGTCACCAAACTCCTGGGATCCTATGATCCTGGGTGTGTTAGAGTGCCTGGGATTTGAGACTCCTCTGGGTGCTATGGGACTGATTTCGGAGTTCTTGCCCAAGGTAAACCAGGGCAGACTGGAAGGAACCCAAGCCACTGGTCAGATGGGGTTCCTACGTCCCTGGATCCTGCTGGTCCCAGTTACTCTGGGTGGTGTTGGAACAGATGTTATGTCCTACTCACTCCTGATCCTACAATCCTGGGATTACTAGAACGCCTGGGATTTCAGCCTCCTCTGTGTGCTGTGGGACTGGCTGCAGAGTTCACCTAGATCTTTTTTAAGAGTAGGAAATAAAGCCTAACTCTAGTATCTTATTTTAGCTACAGAAGTTGTTGCTTTAGTGAGTGGTTCACCTGCTTGTGTATCTACCTTGTAATAAGCAGGTCATATAAATCTAATCTATATGGAAAACACTATTGAGAATTCTTACTACACATTACCATTTTAAGTAGGAAACAGTGGCCATAGTAAACAGGGCTCTGTAGTTTTGTGTATATATTACTTTACATTTATATAAGTAAGTAAATATATATGATGCATTACTGCACATGTCAGGTGTGTGTCATCTTTCTATGCTGATGCATGTTGGGCCTCCCCTTGTTGCTTCTATGATTTGGTATGGAGCATTTACCTCTAATATTTGTTTACACTGCAAGACAATTTGACCCAAACTTGACCTTTGCCCCTTAATCTACTACTAAACCCATTCTGAGCTAAACTTTGTTCTCAGAGAAATAGCAACAGTTGACTGTTGGTTATCCGTATACCCACAAACCCACATAACCTTACCAGTACATACATACATAGGCATGCTTCAAAACAAAGACGTTATTATGGGGTAGCACAGTAAAAGCAACCATGATATTTAATGTCCTGATTATTTGCTAATTGTCAATTTATATATAGCATTCCAATTCTATGATGGCTTAAAGTCTAAAACAAGTCACAAAGAACAAGTATGTCTATCATTAAAGTCTTCTCTGATACTCGGAGCCAATGGTGTGGCTTGCCTAAACTATCTATACTGAGTTACTGTTTGGGAAACAAGGGTGGGAGTTTCTGGGATACGGATACTTTCCACTGAAAACCCATCATTTCCAGCATCAGTTGTCAGCACAGATATCCTGGACCAAGTAGCCCACCCAGTTCTAGAAATGGAAAAGCTGATACAGACTCTGTAGCTGTTGTCTGATATCATCTGTTGCAGGAAACAGAGAAGGCTGGGCTTTGAAACAAACAGAACACACTGAAAACTTGTTGAAACCAGATTATATGTTGAAACATATAATCATTGTAGTGGGACATCAGCCCTCATTACTTAATTCTTGGTTTATTTTAGAGAAAATTTTAGGGAGAGAGAGAAAGAGAAAGAGAGAGAGACAGAAAGACAGAGAGACAAAGAAAGAGATCCTTCTTATTCTCTCCTGATTATTATAGTCATAAATAAAATATCTTTTGATAATGAACTATGCCTTAAGAAATAGACTTAACTATTTTGACTCATTAAAAGTACATTACAGTGGAGTGATTTTTGCCAGAAGAGGAGTATTGATAGTAATTCTTTAATTATTTGATTTTAATATGTTTCTATTAATATAAATATGCAAATATATTTTGTATCTTATGAGTAAACTAATAAAATTAATATTATTTAAAGAGTCACTACCTTTTCCTTTTTAAAAATGAACATGTATTAATTATAAAAATGTGTTTTATCATGACAAATTTACATTGTTTCTAGTTTTTAGTTATTATAAATTATACTACTATTAATATTTTATGTACAGTTTTAGGTGAACCTGTCTCATGTCACTGAGTATACACTTGGGGTAGTTATGTGGGTCAAATATATTTATATTTATTTATATATTTATAAAGACATATAATTTATATAATAACTTTTTTCTGTGGTAAGAATTAAGGCTAAGGCCCTGTGATATTTGGCAAATCTTCTACTATGAGTTGTGTCCCCAGGTCCCATCAAGGCTTAGCTGTTGGGGAACTACAAATTAAGCAGATACTCTACAATCTTACTAGTGACATTTAAAGGTTCTGAGATCTCTACATTCTTGTCAACATTTTATTGTGTCTATCTATATCATAATGATGACCATGGTGGCTATGAAGTGATGTCCCTCTTTGCTTCTGATCTCTCTAATGGATAATATTGGTCATAATTGCTTGTTGGTCAGCTATGTCTTCTATGAAGAGTTTCTATTCAAGTAGCTTTCCCTATTTTTAATGACTTTGTTGTGTATGACTTCAGGGCTGACCATCTGGCAGTTGAGAACCATTTGGAGAGCTCTTCCCTGGGCAAGACTATTTTTCCTGTTCTCAGGGTTCCTTAGTTGCCTGTAGACTTTTGCCTAAGGTTAGGACTTCATGAGATTTGTCTCCTTCCATGTTAGCATATCTATTGGTGTTGTACTAATATTCTGCAGACTGAACAGGTCATATTTTAGGAGTACACACACACACACACACACACACACACACACACACACACACATCCCTAAAGAAAGAAGACATCATGAGGCCGAGAGAGAGCAAGGCAGATACATGGGGGTAGATGTGGAGAGTAAAGAGAGAGAATAATATAACTATGTCTTAATTTCAAAAAGTAAAAAATATAAAGTCCTGAAATATTGTATTATCATCTTTAATACCGGGCTGTTAGAATACTTTTTAGATTCTATATACGTGTCTCTTATCAAATATTTGTTCTGTAACTATTGTCTTGTTCTGTGGGTTATCTCTCATTTTTTTATGACGACATTTGAAACATGAAACTTTCGTATTTCAGTGACACTCATTCCCTCTGTCTTCTGGTGGTTTGAACTTTCGGTGTCATCTAAGAAGAAACTGGCTCGGTGTCGTCTAAGGAGCCACTGGCTCGGTGTCGTCTAAGGAGCCACTGGCTCGGTGTCATCTAAGGAGCCACTGGCTCGGTGTCATCTAAGAAGCCACTGGCTCGTTGTCATCTAAGAAGCCACTGGCTGCTTCAAGCTTAGGAGAATTTGTGCTTTTGTTTGTGTTTGTTTTGTTTCTCTCTCTCTTTCTTGATTTTATTTTAGCTCCCATTTACACGCAAGAATCTTATCCATTTTGATTTACTTTTTATATATGGTCCAAGGCAAGGTTCAATTTCTTTATCATTCATGCGCAGAATCATTTCACCCTACGATGAGAATTGGTTAACTGTGATGTGCAATGGTGTTTTAGAACCATGGATCTTTCTGGAATTGTGAGCTGGTCACTGTAACAAACGTAGTATGAAACAGAGTTATTCAACTTCAGATAACTTTAGTGATGTCTAGTCTTGACATATATTTCAACTCCAAGCTTGGTGTCTATGAAAGTGTTGGGAGGGTTGGGAGGAGGGTGAGGTAGAGGTGAATGGGTGACATTGTTTTACGGTGCAAATTATCGAATCAAGAAACTTACTTGGCAAAATGGTCTTATAACGATTTTTAGTTCCGTGACGTGGGATATCAATTTCTTTGGGATCCACAAAGTTCATTGGTATTTCCTGGAAAATAAAGGATTCAAACTGTGTATTTAATGTTGACACAAAGAACATCTTCACAAGGGGCATTGGCCCGGTGATCTACTGGACTTCAAAGTCATTTATAAAACAAAAGACTCGTGTACTGACTCAGCAGAATCTTAGTAGATAAAAGACAGCTGGTTAAGCTAATGTCTAAGAAACAGCCCTATGTACTTGGAAATATTATTTTATATGTAGTTAGTACACACACGCATACACACACACACACACACACACACACGCACACACACACACACACACACAGAGAGAGAGAGAGAGAGAGAGAGAGAGAGAGAGAGAGAGAGAGAGAGAGAGAATACTCAGATAGTAAGCCTCTTGCTGTGGCATCAATTAGAAAAATACTTTTAAAAAACAACATATTCGGGCTGGGTGGTGCACACCTTTAATCGACAGCACGTGGGAGGCAGAGGCAGGTGAATTTCTGAGTTTGAGGCAAGCCTGGTCTACAGAGTGAGTTCCAGGACAGCCAGTACTACACAGAGAAACCTTGTCTAGAAAAAAACCAAAAAAAAAAAAAAACCCCAAAACAAAAAACAACAAAAAAAACCCCCAAACAATATATTCATCTTTGTTCAAAAACTTTAAAAATTAAATGAATTAATTATTAATTAATATGTTTGTTTATTTGTTTTTCAAAGCAGAGTTTCTCTGTATAGCCCTAGTGGTCCTGGAACTTGCTCTGTAGACCAGACTGGCCTTGAACGAAAAGAGATCCAATTGCCTTTGTACCTCAAGTGCATGTACCATAACTGCCCAGCTTTATTTTATTTTATTTTTGATATCTTCAAAAACTTTTATAAGATCAGCAAAAGAATTCATTAATATTAATTGTGATTCTTTTAGGCTCCTTAAATCTTCTTCCCAAAGTGAAAAGCGTGGAAAGATTTTGTTGTTGATCCATGTTGAAATGTTTTTTTTTTTTTTGTTTGTTTGTTTGTTTGTTTGAGACAGGGTTTCTCTATATAGCCTTGTCTGTCCTGGAACTCACTCTGTAGACCAGGCTGGCCTCAAACTCAGAAATCTGCCTGCCTCTGCCTCCCAAGTGCTGGGGATCAAAGTGCCACCACCGCTTGGCCTGAAATGTTTTTTTAATTGAGGAATTCCTTATAATTTCACTGCTCCATCTGTGGTTACAAATGGAATACTTGAAAGAAAAGGATCTACTGTTACCCTCCTTAAAAAGAAGATAACATTCTTATCTAGTAAGAATATAGATCATGTGGCACAGATGGTCAGAGGGGAAGAGTTAGGGCAGACTGTTCCTGCTGTCACCTGTGAGACCTAAAATCGAACTCGTCTTTACATGACCAGGCTCAAGAAATGAGCAAGAATTTCAAAAGGACATAGGCAAGTATTTTAAGATTTTCTTATAAAATTCAGTATTTCTTAAAATAAAGTTCTTAAATAGATTGAACAAATTAGAGTGAAATGAAATAAAATGACTATGGTGTTATTTGATGATACAGAAAATTAAATCCTTCAGTCTGATAAAATATTCTTCTCATTTCAACTAGCATACATTAGCATACATTAACCTTATAAAATAATAATTTACCCTGCTCTTTTCTTTTTTAAAGATTTATTTATTTATTTCATGTATGTGAGTACACTGTAGTTGTCTTCAGACACACCAGAAGAGGGCATTGGATCCCATTACAGATGGTTGTGAGACACCATGTGGTTACTGAGAATTGAACTCAGGACCTCTGGAAGAGCAGTTGGTGCTCTTAACCGCTGAGCCATCTCTCCAGTCCTGCCCTGTCGTTTTCATGCGTGTATATAATGTGCTTTTACTACACTCACTACCTCCTATTTTTCTAGTTCCCTTTGGCAAAAATAACTAAACAACGATATGAGGAAACTCATTCAGAACATCACTCAAGTTGTCCCCATAGTCTGGCAATCTGAAAATTTGAGAAAAGCCAGACTCTATCATGAATCAAAAACTTGGATACAGAGAACTTAAAAGAAAAAAGCCACTTCGTTAATTTTTGTGATTTTAGACATTTAAGATTATCTCTACACAACTGAAACATTTAAATTTCTTAGTCATTAAAATCATACAAAATAGAATTGTCGAATATTCAAGAATATTTTGAAGCAAGATCTCAAGTAGCTCTGGCTTTCCTCAGACTGACTATGGAGTTAAGGATGACCCTGAACTTTTAATCTGCCTTCCTCTACTTTGAGTGGCATGTACTACCCTTTCAGGTTTCTGTCGTACTGGGAATCAAACTCGGGGTTCACGTATGCTAGGCAAGCACTCTGTCCATTAACCTAACTCCCAATACACATGTTCATTTTTGATAATTCAAACAAGTCTGTCTGCTGTGATAAAGTCATAGGGAAGGTGACATTTTTAATCCTGCCATCCCGTTCTCTTTCATTTCCCCTGTTCTTGGGCACATGCTGACCATTTGTCGGGACCCTACACTGTTGCTCTCTATGTTGGTCTCATCTTTCCTTTCAGGGATACAGGCTATGCCGAGGGCAAATTTCATAAACAGACATATTAACAGTCCCAAGACAGGCTCTAGATGGTAGACAGTGTGACATTAACTAGCTCTTTCATTTCTAGGTTTAATTTGCTTACCATATAAAAATGTGGCCAGGTGATGGTGGCACACGACTATAATCCCAGCACTTGGGAGGCAGAGGCAGGCGGATTTCTGAGTTCGAGGCCAGCCTGGTCTACAGAGTGAGTTCCAGGACAGCCAGGGCTACAAAGAGAAACCCTGTCTCGAAAACAAACAAACAAACAAACAAACAAACAAACAAACAAAATGTGACACACTATGGCATCTCCTTTTACAAATTCCACGTCTGTATCTTTGTCACTAGTCTGGTGCCAAATATCTGAACTGCTGAACTGACCACAGACCCATCTATTTATTACGCTTGATCAATATAGCTCAAGCTGGGTAACTCTGATGTAAAGTCGTCCAGAAAGTGAGCACCCCCTCAGGCAACACCTGGAACTTCAACTCCAGCTTTACTCTCTGGGTGTAGCATCTTACCATGCAATATTGATTGCATGCAAAGTGATGCAAAATTGATTTTTCTAAAATAACTTCATACAGCATTCATTATTATTTTTAGCCCACATTTGGTCTTTGTTGAATTCTGTTGCCCAAATTAAAAACTAATCCATCCTCCCCCACACACACAAAGGGAATTAAAAAAGAAAGAGAAAACAACCTGAGTACTGCCTGTAACTTCTCCATTCCTTTGGATGCCTCATTCGGTGAAACCAATGTTTTGTTTAGTGTTACAAATTGTCTCAATTTCTCAGAGTATTTTAGTGTTGACATCTTCTGGGTTCTGGTTTCCAAGGAATTGCCTCTTGAGTCTCCAATCAGCTCCTCCCAGAGCTTTCTCTTCTGCAGACACAGTAGCTTTTCTAAAGTAAGCTTAAACCCCATTCCTAAACATGTGCGCACGCCTTTAATCTCAGCACTTGGGAGGCAGAGGCAGGCAGATTTCTGAGTTCGAGGCCAGCCTGGTCTACAGAGTGAGTTCCAGGACAGCCAGGGCTATACAGAGAAACCCTGTCTCAGAAAAAAAAAAAAATCTGTGGCTTTACCGTTTTTTT
>JADRCC010251755.1:0-20529 GCA_019843855.1 Hylomyscus alleni | reverse complement strand
TTTTTTGGTTTTTCGAGACAGGGTTTCTCTATATAGTCCTGGCTGTCTTGGAGCTCACTCTGTAGACCAGGCGGGCCTCGAACTAAGAAATCCACCTGCCTCTGCCTCCCAAGTGCTGGGATTAAAGGCATGCGCCACCACTGCCCGACTTCAGTGGCAGTCTTTTGCCTCCAGCTTTTGACTGAGAATGTTTTCGAGGTTGTCCACATTGGAGTGCTTAGCAGGACTTGATCCCTGCCTAAGCAGACTGCTCATTCCTCGGCAGCACAAGCACAGAACCTTAGCCTTTACGTGCTCACCCCTTCAGTAACACCACCTTGTGTTTATCCGGCCACCAGATAGATGGACATGTGGATTGTTTCGGGTAGTGCTGCTCTGACATTTGTGTGCAAGGGTGGTCTGCGTGTGTTTAGCTTTCTTTTTTTGTTTGTTTGTTTGTTTGTTTGTTTTTGGTTTTTCGAGACAGGGTTTCTCTGTATAGCCCTGGCTGTCCTGGAACTCACTCTGTAGACCAGGCTGGCCTAAACTCAGAAATCTGCCTGCCTCTGCCTCCCAAGTGCTGGGATTAAAGGCGTGCGCCACCACCGCCTGGCTTTGTGTTTAGCTTTCTGAAAAAAAATTTAGAATGTATTATTATTGTGACTAATTTGTGTGTGTATGGGTCTCTGTGTGTGTTTTGAATTCTAGGCCTCTCACTGATTTGGAGCTCAGTATGTAACCTGAGTTTGCTGGTCAGCAAGCCCTCTCTCAGGCTGGGAATACAGGAGCTAGGATTTCAGGCATCCTCCCTGGCCTGGGATTTCAGGCATCCTCCCTGGCCTGGGATTTCAGGCATCCTCCCTGGCCTGGGATTTCAGGCATCCTCCCTGGCCTGGGATTTCAGGCATCCTCCCTGGCCTTTTCACGTGGATCCCAGGACTCACACTCAAGCTCTCACAGCACACTCTTCATCAGCTTCTATTAAGCTATTTGCCCAGATCCTAAAAACCTCTCTCCTTCAATTAATCTTTACAGCCATTCAATCTAAGCAGTTCCTCAGCTGGGCATCCTGAATTGTGTGTTATGTTGTGATCTTTTTTTTTTTTTTTTTTAACATTTTCTGGCATCTTTCATGATTTTTTCTTTTCTTTTCTTTTCTTTTTGACCCCTGGGTTATTTTAAAGTGTTTGTATTATTTGTTTGGTTTTGCCTTTTGAATCAGGCTCTCATTATGTAGTCCAGACTGCCCTTGAGCCTACTATATCCTATGCATCAGCCTGGCCTTGAACTCATTTCTTTTTCCCTCAGCCTCCCAGGTTCTGGGATTACAGATATGTGCCCTTATGCCAAGCAATAAATGTATTTTGAAGCTGGGCAGTGGTGGCGCATACCTTTAATCCCAGCACTTGGGAGGCAGAGGCAGGCCGATTTCTGAGTTGGAAGCCAGCCTGGTCTACAGAGTGAGTTCCAGGACAGCCAGGACTACACAGAGAAACCCTTTCTGACAGCCAGGACTACACAGAGAAACCCTGTCTGACAGCCAGGACTACACAGAGAAACCCTGTCTCGAAAAACAAAGCAAACAAACAAAAAATGTATTTTGAATTTTTCAAATATTGAGAACTTTCTGTCATGATTAAAAAGCATTAGGAATACTGTTGGGCCTTTTCCTGAGACCTTTCATGGCTTACCACACAGTTTCCTCTGACATGTTCTCTGTGGCCTGACATGGAGTGCGCATTCTGCTGCCCTTAGCTGAAGGGTTCTGGGAGTGTTAGTTTGGCTGATCATTTGTTCTGATGAATGCCTTTGTTGATTTTCTGTCTAGTGCTGTTCTGTGAAAGTTATTCACCTTGAGAGCTTTTGAGCTAGTGAGACCTTTGCAATCTTTGTCACTTCCTAAGAGACAGAAATGAATTTCTACACGGCACAAAAAGAAAACCTGGTCACAGGGTATTGTTATTTTGGAAAATGAACTCAGATATATTTGTTACAAGGTTATTCTTGTTTTTAGAACCCTCTACCTCTCAAAAAGAATTTGTTCATAGTGTTAAGAGATAAGGCTACTCTGGGTAGGAAATATTACATAGATTACAGAATTTCTCAGAGCATAAAGGTCATTCCTTGCAAGAAACAAATGGAATTTTAATGACAGTAGATACTTTAGTGTGTCAGTTCTTACCCCAATGTTTATAATTGGCAGAATGTATTGCTTTGTTACTCCTTTCCTCTGTGCTTTCTTTTATGCCACTTTTATTAAGCTCATGTTTATCTTGTTCAATTATTTATCGTATGCACTGAATAGAAAATACATATGGAATAGTCTAGGATGTATTATCCCATAAATTGTTCCATTTCTTTTCTTTTCAATATATTTAAAAACTTTTTTTTTTTTTTTTGGTTTTTCGAGACAGGGTTTCTCTGTGTTGCCCTGGCTGTCATGGAACTCATTCTGTAGACCAGGCTGGCCTCGAACTCAGAAATCCACCTGCCTCTGCCTCCCAAGTGCTGGGATTAAAGGTGTGCGCCACCACCACCTGGCCAAAAACATTTATTAAAAAAATTTTACATACATATGTATGAATGCTGTGCATGTATAAGTAGGTACCCACAGAGACCTGTAAAGAGGGTCAGATCCTGGAGCTGGAGTTACAGACAGTTGTGAGCTGCCATATGAGTGCTGGGAGTTGAACCTGGGTCATCTGCAAGAGTAGCCAGTGCTCTTAACCATTGATCCCTCTTTATTGCACCCTAAAATAGATTTTTGAGGGTTTGGATATGGTTCAGAGCTGTCTGTAACTGCAGTTCCGGAGTGTCCTACCCCGTCTTCTGACTTTCCTGGGTGTGAGGAAGGCACGAGGTACACATACATATGGGAGGCGGAAAGCTTGCACACACACACACACACACACACACACACACACACACACACATATACACACACACAGAAAAGACAAAAATTAATAAAATTATTTTGAAAATAATTTTTGAATTGATACTTAAAATTTGAACGTATTAATGAGGTAGTATGATGTTAAAAATATTTAAAATGACTTATAATGACTTTTATTTGTAAAAGTATTTTGCCTGCATGTATGTTAGAAAATACATAAGGAATAATGTAGGTTGCATTACAAGTGTGCCTGGTACCTGAGGAGGTCAGAAGATGGTGTTGGCTCCCTGGAAGTTATAGATAGTAGTAAGACAGTCTAGACTTAGTTGTGAAAGAAATCTCAACAAGAGGTTGTCTAGAGTAGGTTGGTTGGTATGTCTATGGGGGATTGTCTTGATTATGTTAACTAAGTGGGAAGACTTACCCATTGTGGTGGCACCATTCCCTACAGTGAGAATTCTGGACTGTGTTAGTGTAGAGAAATCTAGCTAAGGACAAAAATATATTCCTTAATTTATTACTTTCTTCCCTTGAGTGTGGATGTGTTGTTGTATGACTTACTGCTTCAAGTTCCTGTAGCCTTGACTTCCACACTGAAGGAATTGTAACTTGAATTGTGAGCAAAGTAAACCCTTTCCCCCTCAAGTTGTTTTTGCCAGGGTAATTTATCATAGCAACAGGAAAAGAATCAAAGACTAGTGTGTCTACATATAATTATGATCATATTAGACATGTCTCAACCTCCTGTATTTCCATATAGTTTCTTCCATAGCTTATTCTTTGTGGATTTTCTTAATCCATTGAATGTCATTGAAACTTTTCCATTTTTGTAAAATTAAAAAGAGTTCTAGATTGTCTGTTTCCTTAAGTGAATAACAAGCACCAAATGATACAGTGTGTTATTTTAAATTAAAGGAACTCCAAGAAAGCACCTTCATTTCATGCGACTTTAGAGGATCAAACCAGTCAGACTTGGATCACTTACTTGTTCCTGGACTTAGCATGGGTTTGTTGAATGTCTTCTGTGAGCCAGTTACAATGGTGAGACAGAGATAGTTAGGAAACAAATGCTTTGCATGCCCTGCAGTGATTAGCACCTAGTAGTTTCCTAGCGCTCCCGGAGCAGAATAGGACAAATTGAATGACTTAAAGCGACAGAAGCTTGTTTCAAATTCATGGCCTCTTTTTCTTTAATTGTTGTTGTCAATGCATGTGTGTATATAAATACAACCTGTTTGGACTGTATACTGTTAGTCATATGCATGTTTTCAGGGCTGACCATTTGGTATTGGATAGCTAGTTCTATGCTCTTCCTGAGGCACGATTGCTTCTTGTACAGCTCCTCTCACACTTTTAGGAGACGTGATCTCACAGCCAACTTCCTGTTCCTCTGACTCTTACAATCTTTTTCCCCCCTCTTCAGGAACGATCCCTGAGCCTTAGGTACAGGATTTGTAGATGTATTTTTGGATGCTTACATGCTGTAAATAATGTATTGATCAATTAAAAAAAAAAAAAACCAACAACAAAGATTGATCTGACCATTCTGGAGACTGGAAGCCTGAAATCAATGCTTGGCAAATTTGGTTTCTTTTGAGGACTCGAGGGGAATATGTTTAGTGACTCTTGTGTAGCTTTTGGTGACACCTGGCTGTCCTTGGAGTTTTTGGCTTATGAGATATAACTGTAGTCTCTGCTTTCTTCTAATATGGAATTCATCATATGTATTTGTGTCTTATTTTGCTGTTGCTTTATAAGAAGTCCTATCATATCAAATTTGAGCCCACTCTAGTGACCTCATCTTAATTATGTCTCCAAGGGTCTTATTTACAAGTAAGGTCACATTGTCGGGTTCTAAAATGGACATGAATTTTGGGAGAAATCTATCCAGCTGATTACAGTATTGTAAAGGGAGATTGTACAATGATAGGCCTGGGCCTTCTGTAGTGAGAGATTCTGTGAGGGGTCAGAGACCTCACTGCTGTGGAAAGAGGAGTCCAGTGAGTGTTCGTCATGTTTACAGGCAGGAACAGTGTGCTTCTAAAGCAGAATGTGCACAGCTCCCCTTTAGGAAAGCCAGTGTGGTTCCTGGAGGACAGAAAGGAGGTTAGAGCAGTAGCTGGACAGGTATCACAAAGATCTGGATCTTCAGGAAACCATTGAAGAGTGATGAGCAGAAGGGGATCTGAGGGACCTGTGTCTTCTCCCTCCATGAGAGAGGTAGACATGGTGGAAGCAGATGATTGGAAGGTACCAGGTTAAATCATCATAGTGCGGGGAGGGAGGGAGGGTGTGAGGGTGTGGGGGTGTGGAGGGAAAGCAAGGATTAATGAGAAGAAGCCAGATCCTTGATGGGTTTGAAAGTACAGTCGGCAGTTTTGCTGATCACGTCTGGGAGAAGGAAGGGTGACTCCCAAGATTTTCACCTCAAGCATCTAGAAGGAATTGCCATGGATGAGAACAGAGTGATATATGAAGTTGGTTAACAGATCTGGACTTAAATACTTCTGGGGGAAGTGACCACAGAATCGATCTATAAAGACATGAGGCTGGACGTGATCCTTCAGCAGGGGAGGAGTGCTGGGAAGATGTTATGTAGTAGAGGAAGGCAGCTCTGTGAGTCCAGGTGCAGGTGAACAACAGGTTGAGAAGTGTCCAAGGGTACGTCATAAAGGTTGGCTAAGAGGGCCCCAAAGTACCCTGAACGTTTTCTAGTGTCCGTGGTGTTAGTGACACCTCCCCCAGATATATTTTTGTTATTTTTGTCCCTTTTCTGTCTGACTGTTTCAGACCACTTCAGGGTCACTTTAAGTTCCCTTCATTTCGAAATTCAGGCTCTCAGATCTCTTTCCATCCTAACTACCACTGTGCTATCCCAAGCTGTTATTATTTCACCACTGGTCAGATTCAGCATCCTCTAATAGTTATTCATTGTCACACAGGACTTGTCTACTTTAGTTGTGTCTGTATGACAGGCCAAAAAACCTGATAACGGACCTGAGGCATACACTTCAAAAGGAGTCAGTCTCCTGAGGTAGTCAATTGCTGACATTGCCTAGCTCAGATGTGTTCCAGATTGGTCTTTGCTAAAGTCCTTGGAGAGATCTGTGTGCTTTTCTTTATTCAGGCATAAAGGTGCCTAAGAAATATCTCATTATTAGCTAAACTGAGATTAGACATTATTTCCTGGCCTCCACAGTGTTTCAATAATCCTAATTGATTTCCTAGCTGTAATTAGCTTGGAAATTTTACTAAGAAGCTGTCTTACCAGACAGGGTGTCTCAAGAGTTAGAGATAGCAGCTAGATACTAATTGTCAGAGCAGTCTCACACAAGACAGAATTGTTTTACATTCCAGAGAAAAGTTAGAAGTTGTAGGGCTTCCGTCACTAATTGTCTATGTTACAGCCAAGGAATGTTAGTATACGATGACCTTCAGCTGCTTGCCTCAGACAGACCCAGAGAATTTATCTTGGGGCTACCAAAATAGACCAAGAAGAAGGACACCACCGCTCCTCCACCTTGCACCTGGCTGCTTGTTCTCACTGACCTTGATGTAGCCATCTCCTGCCTACGTGACTTCTGTAGTTTGCCCTGTTCTCTGTACACTATATAAGCTTGATTTTTTACTTTGTACAAATTGCATTCAGATACCATACTCCCTTGTGTCATGTCTGTTTGTCACTTGCCAAATTCTTTGCCCACCAGGTCAGAACTTTTATCACTCCGTGGAACAAGGGGTCCCTGAAGCAACCCAGTCCAAGGCAATCTATAAAGTTCTTATCTTCAGTCTAGCCCATGCGTTTGTACAGATTTAGCTTAGAGTATGCAGGTTAACCACTTTTAATCATGAGCCATGTCTTTGAAATCAGTCCACCATCTAAAACTTGCTGCCATGCTACCACTCTGACACATCATTCTTGTGACCTCTTCTGTGAAACCTCTACTCAAACAGTTTTCCCAGTGATCCCTTCCTGATGTGAGCTTTCTTTTCTGTCTATGCTTGCTCATGCTATTCTATCTGAAAAAAAAAAAAATCAGTTATCTTTTCCCAGACTTACTCTGAAAATGCCTGTGCTTTCAGAGCCTATAGGTAGCAACGTCTAGTCATTGTTTCCTTATAGTGTAAATCATTATATAGTAATGTCGTTAGTGAGTCCACCACCAGTGAGACAAAATGACTAAAATATTTTCCTCTGCTCTCTGCATACTGCCAGCTCAGAGTGAGCTACATTGTTCGTGTTGTTATAACAGACAAGAGCTTGGAAGTAACAAAAATTTGAATTTTTGAGTTGCACCAGAGTTTTTTCTTTATTTCATCAGTTTCCAAATTCTAAGCCCAAGAAAGAAGAAATAGAACATATTAGTGGCACAGTACTTGACAACAGCATCTTGCAGAAGAAATTCTTTATTTTGGCTCACAGTTTGTAGGGAGGCTGTCCTTAGTAGTAGGGAAACCATGGTGGCAGGATGTGAGGTAGCTGCTCACACAGCAGCCACAGCTGGGAGTCAGGGAGACACGAATGCTGCTTCTCTGCTTGCTTTTATTGTCGGTCTCGGACCCAGCCCTGAGATGTCCCTTCTGTGTTAGTCAATGTTCTGTTGCTGTGAAGGGAGAGACACCATGACCACAGCAACTTTTATAGAGGGAAACATTTCACTGGGGAGTGGCTTACAGATCTTTAGTCCATTATCATCATGGTGGGAAAAACATGGTGGCACGCAGGCAGACAAGGTGCTGGAGTGGTAGCTGAGAGTTCTACATCTTGATCGCCAGGCAGCAGGAAGAGAAAGAGACACTGGGCCTGGCTTGAGCATTGGGAACCTTCAAAGCCCACCCCCAGTGACACACTTCTAACAAGGCCACATCTACTCCAACAAGACCAGACTTCCTAATAGTGCCACTCCCTAGAGACCACTCCTATGAGTCTGTGGGGCCATTCCTGTTCAAACCACCACAACTGCTCACACTGAAGGTGGATCTTCCTCCTCCGTTAAACTCAGGGAAGCCCCTCAGAGGTACAACAGAGGTGTATTTCCTAGGCAATTCCAAGTCTAGGAGAGTTGGCAAAGAAGATTAACCACCACATAGAGGGAGATAGCTTTTCTATATTTCAAACTCTAGATATTAAATATTCTTCATTAAGCAATAGAGAAAAGTGTAAATGGGAGAAGAAGGAGACGATCTGAGGCGTTCTTAAGGGAAGGTCCTCTATTAACAAAGGGTCTTAATGGAGTTCTAGAGGATTTGCTTAGAATGTGGTTTTCTAAAGTGTCTAGTAGTGATATTTCAGGAGTGACTCAGATTCTCGATGCGTGGTGTAAACATGTGCGGCGCCTGCCTCTGATATGCACACAGCACCTTGCACTGCTGGCTGCCTGTGGAGACTGACTCATCACTCACTCTGTATCGTCAACTGAGACAGGAATTTCAATTTCATTCAATTACCAAGTTTTAATTGGCTCCCTTTGCCAGATTGGTCTCCTGTTCCAGACTGTCTCCTCTCGGATATCCTGTTACTATGGCTACTTGGTTCCTTCTGCTTCATCCCTGATGTCATCCCTGCAGTAGTGGATGGCATCAGCATCTACTCAGGTAGACGCCAGGCAGTTACTGCAAACCCCTGTCGTCATCTCACATCTGCTTTCTCCTTCCTGCCCGTCTGGAATAGGATCAAACCATAGTGGTAAGGCTCTTAATTTCTCCATATCTCTTTTACTTAGTAACTTTTGCCAAGTGTTAGAGTTCTAGGACCTTAGGAACTGTGGAAGCCATCTTTCTCTTCCCTTCTTGCCTCTCACCAAGCCCAGTACAATCTTTTAGGAGTATGGCATATACTATACATAAGCATATAGTGTATAGTTTACATAAATGAGCCAAAGAACTCTCTTATTGAACGAGAAAGTCTTCCTTTGGTTTCTTTCTTAGGTTGGTGTGATTTTTTTTTTTCTTCAAATATATTCTGTTTTTTGGAGAAAATCGTTTTAGAGAGAAGATAAGTCTTTATTCTGTATTGCATTGCTATGTTGCTGTGTTTCTTGTATTGATGACCTTTACGCTTTCTGGTAAATGTTCAGTGGGCTTTTAATGTTTAACGTATGTGCTTTTAATGAAAAAAAAAAAAAAGGCAAGCAAAATCATAAGATGCTATGGAGTTCATCCATTGACCATGAAATTTAAAAATTTCCTTCTGCCCTAGGAGGATATCTGATCTTAAAACCAAACTGTTTAAGATGAGGAATATTTATCCATTTAGATTTTAAAATGATATGTTGTTATGCTTTTTAACATGTGGTTGAGTTCACAGCCTTATGACTTAACTGGATGTCATTTTTCTAGTTTCTTCTTAGCTCACACTACCATTTTTATTCTCCAGAGTAAGCTAAGGTCGAGAGGCCTTCAGTGTCTTCCATTCTTGTAGCTACGGAAGTAGGGCTCACAATTAACACAAATAAAAACAAAAATAAAACGAGAGAGATGTCATAGTCCTTAGGACTACAATCCGACAATAATGGCTTTGTGTTTACTCTGCTCCCTGTGCCTGCGGTTTTAATTTAACACATCAATGAAAAGACAGCATTTAAAAAGGGAGGGAACACCCAGCAGGACTCACTTTTATTAGTGTAATTTGTAAGAAATTACTGCATTTAATGAGAAAATCGTTAAGCATGAAAAAAACGGGCTGTGATGGACCTTGTGGAGCTTAGAGGGTGAGATTTTAATTGAGTTTTTTACTTATTGGAAAGAGATGGTGATAATGATGATGTTGTTGTTAATAATAATAATAATAATAATAATAACATCTGGGCTGCACCTTTTCTATTGAGGTGATCAGCACTCTGTATTCTTAGTTCTGCTTCCCTGCTACCCAGCATGCATAGTGTGATGGTGGAGACCCTTGTGTATCTGTGGACCCTTTTTCTCTTTCTGTGAAGAAGCACTGTGCTAACTGGGGGATTACGAGTCAGAGCCCTGCAGAACAGTTCCTAAGGGGCAAAGGACAAAAGAGGCAAAGGGCAAGCGATGTGTACCTCACTGCTGCGTGAACAGGCAATTTCAAAGGCCATTTTCAGGCTCATAAACTTTATGCTTTTTTGTAGTTCTGTGTCATTTGATTTCTTTTTCCCCAATAAGAATATTCACTAAAACTTGTAAAAATGGAAGCAAGGAGCACAGACATCTAAGGAAGACTTCTTGGAATCTTAGGTTAAGAAAGAAAGAAGGTGTGTGTGTGGGGGGGAGACAGAGAGATGGCTCATTAGTTAGAGCACTGACTGCTCTTCCAGAGGTCCTAAGTTCAATTCCCAGGAACCACATGGTGGCTCAAAACCATCTGTAATGGAATCTGATGCCCTCTTCTGGTATGTCTAAAGACAGAGACAGTGTGCTCATATAAATAAATAAAATAAATAAATAAATCCTAAAAAAGAATCAGCCTATCTTTTGTTGTTTAGAGAAAAAGTATTTAAAATACCTTCTTTTTGTACTTAGCTATCCAGTTTGAGCCCTGTGAGGACATGGGTCTTATGGGAGTCGCTCAGTTGCTTCTAGGACCTCCTGTGTATTTCCACAGTCATGTGCTGGTATGGTAGCTGCTGTGTCCTCCCATACTAAATATGATAAAAAAGGAAATGTATGCCACTTAGATAAAGATGTTACAATTAGTACAACTAATGGTTGTTATGCAGCTCTGCTTCTATAGAGTAAAACATAAAAAAAAAAAAAAAGCAAATATCTAGTAAAAGCTTCAGATATGCTGGTGAACCTTTTCAGCCACTTAATTGGGTTTTGTTGTGTCAGAGAGGAAAGAGAAAATGTTGCAAAGGCTGTCTTCTTTAATCGTTTATATTAAATAATACCTTGTTCATACCCGGTTCTCCTGGAAATATCCAGTTCAAACAATGGGGCAGTCATTTTTGTAACCTCATGATAAGGCACACACCAGGTGGCCCTGCAGATCTAAACCTCACTCTACCCCTGTACGCATTGCATGGTCGAGACCTGGGAGGCCAAGGTGGCCCCCTGCCATTCGCCTTTCCCATTCTCCTAGGTCTACAGACTTCTGCAGGGTTCAGTCAAAGGGAAATGTCAGAGTATGTCCTTCTCTGTGATGGGCAGCATCTCTGGTCCTTCTCGGCTCTGCCTCCAGTTACCCTATATTCTCTGTTCTTTTTGCAACATGGTACAAGGTGCTAAAGGCTGCTTGCTTGCTGCCTTACAGGACATTCTCAGTTGGCTTCATAGCTCTTCATCCTGAGAGTAAGGACCGCTGCTTGTGTTACATCGCCCGTGGTAACCATTCAGAGTGACTTCTTTCCTTCTGGCTGATAAACTCCTAAGCTCTACCCAGAGCAGCTATTCACATCCTAGAGTAGTGGTTCTAAACCTTCCTAACGCTGTGAGCCTTTAACACAGTTCCTCATGTTGTGCTGACCCCCAACCGTAACATTATTTAGTTGCTACTTGATAACTGTAAATTTGGTACTGTTATGAATCATAATATAAATCTCTGGGTTTTCTGATGGTCTTAGGTGACCCCTGTGAAAGGGTCGTTTGGCCCCCAAAGCGGTTGTGCCCCACAGGTTGAGAACTGCTGCCCTCAAGAGAAACAAAAAGGGAGCCATTTTGTGATCCATCTCATTTTGGCTGCCTGTTGTAAAATCTACGCCACAGACTCCCTTTTATTATCAAGCACATATCCTTTCCAACTTTCTGGCTAGAAGCAGGGGTTGTAATTTACATGTCGGTTTAATTGGTGACGGACTCCTTGCCTAGAGTTTTATCTGCTGATGAGCATTGATCCTTTTTATTCTGTACTAGTGGCCTGACATTTTGTTTATTTGATTTAAATGGTTACATTTTTATTGTTGCCTTACAATTTTTAAAAATAAAGATACCATTCTCACTAGGAATATAAATCTGTTCTTACCATTTAAAAATGATTTAACTACTGATACCTGTAACATGAACAGAAAGCAAACCTCCCATGAGGCGATGAATCAGGAAGGGAAATCCAGTAGGGCGACATCCTGGACGATGCTTGGGTCCAATAAAACCATTCAGGATGCTGTCAGGATCTGTAATGTATGGCGTGTGACCGAGGAGAGAGCCTGCTGCTTTTTCGCTGTTAAATAAGAAGAAAACCCATAGTTACTTTCTTTCATTCGAATGAAAATGTCTTTATAGGTCAGAGCAGGCTGGGTTGTGGCCCCAGATGTGCTGGCCCTTGTTACCATGCACTGAGAAGGAGGGTAGTTTGTTGTGGAGGACTTGGGGTCGTCTCAAATGTTTTTTGTAGAGGGAAGGTATGCATTTCAGATAAAACGAGAAGTCTGTCTTTTTCCTCTGATGGAACACTTCTGAGTCTAGACATCCTTTGAATGTGGCATGGTTGCATGGCTCGTTTCATTTATGAACAAGATCTGGAATAAGCCCATGAACAAACCTCAATCTAGAATGAAGCCTCTGAGAGAAATGAAGGCCTGTAGTATCCTAAGACGGATACTTCTTCCAGGGGCCATATTTTATATTTGCTACTAATAAGTGTTGAGTCACTGAAGAACATTTTGGTGCATTATAATTGGATCTGTGACTTAGGGAGTATGGAGACTGTCTCTTAGCCCTGTTAATGCTGTAGAAGCAGAGAAAAGCACCTGGTGACCAGCGTCTCCTTCATACAGCAGAACAGGGGAGCCAAGGGCATAAACCAGCTAGGAAGAAATACTGGCTTTTCCCAATCGTTTTTTGCACTTTACTTTATTATGGCAGGGAAATGGGCCCTGTCCCCAAATGTTGGAAGGGAAGTCTCTTGTCCACATCTCTTCTAATATTCAGTATGTAAAGCATTATCCACCACAGCTATGCCCTGATGTTAAATGGTTCATTATAGTCACTGAACCACAGAATGGTCTGGGTAAAGGGACAGAATTCAGAATCAGGGGCCAGATGCACAGGCTGTCTGACCGCCTGCTTCTAGAAGGACAAAAACCCAGCCCTTTGTCTTCGTTGGATTGTTAGAAGGCCAGTGTGTTTATCTACCTGAGTTTCTCAACCTTACGGGGGGCGGGGGGGGGGGAAGGACAAGGCATTCTGACAGGTGTATATGAAAGACAAAATCTGAATAGGTTCTCGGGTTCTGAGAACATCATTCTCAAATGTAAACGGGATGCCAAGACGCCTTCATTCTCTGTGTAGCATCTTCACCACATCACCATTGCACACGGACAGTTGGCTTTGGTATTTGCCGACTTTATTTGAGGGTGGGTATTTTCTCCATAAACCAGACTCTGTCTCTCTAATGCTTGTAAGTGTATGTTTGTGAGTAGAGTCTGTATGAGTGTGTTCTTTCATATTTCAGGATAAGCAGGTAAGGAAACTGTTTTTTGTGAAACAGTTCAGTATCTCTTCTTTTCATTGTTTAATGGGCTCCTGTGCTAGATGACATAATTTTTTATCACTTGGTCCTTTGTGGTTTTATGTGTTTCTTTGTAGATTTTTTTCCCTGTGTGTATGTGTGTGTGTGCACGGTTGCAGGGGCAGGCACACTATGGTGCTCGTATAGAGGGCAACTTGTAGGAATTGATTCTCTCAGTTTATCTTGTGAGTTCCAGAGACTGAATTTGAATCATCAGGCTTGGTGGCTAGTGCCCTTACCCACTGAGCCATCCACTGGCCCTTTCATAGCTTTTTCATAAACATTTGGGTACCAATTCTCTCTCTTCTTTACTTCTCGTGTTAATATCCACGCTCCAAGTCCTGGTTTGTGTGCTCTTGCTGACTTCCTTCCTTCCTTCTGTCCATCTTTAAATAGTGTCCTTCCCAAGCCCTTGGCCTTGAGCCTTTCTAATTCTATTCTTTTCCCAGGAGCCAGCTCCACCCTCATCACAAATATGTATGCTCTTGATGCTTCCTCCTGCCAGTGTTTCCTGTCCAATTCTGACTCCTTGTTCTTCCCTTACTCTTACCCAGTCACTCCAGGCACTTTCCCACCTCTGTTCTCTGCCTCTGCCTCTGTCTATCTCTGTCTCTGTCTCTCTTTCTCTCTCCCCACTTGTGTGTGTATGTGTGTGTGTGTGTGTGTATGTGTGTGTGTGTGTGTATGTGTGTGTGTGTGTGTGTGTGTGTGTGTGTATGTGTGTGTGTGTGTGTGTAGAGGCCAGAGGGTCAACTTGGGGTGTCTCCCTCTATTACTCTTCACCTTACTTCTGAGATAGTGCCTCTCACTTAGCCTGGAATCCACCAGTTTAAATCGGCTAGACTGCCTTGCCAAGATGCCCTGGGACCCTTTTTTATAGTGGTGCTGGGGAGCTGAACTCGTCCTGGCATTGTGAGCACTCTGAACTAAGCCTGGGCTGCTGGAGAGAAAAGCCAACTGTTGGAAGAAAGCCAGCTTCTACCTGTCATTGCTCAGTTAAGAGCCATGTTCACTGATGATGCCGTCTATAATCACCAAAAATGTGAAAATATTCAGCCATGCACAAATTTTTTTCAGAGAAGTTAATATGATTTCATAACATTCGTAGCCTTCTTCATATTTATACCCTGTTGTTGTTGTTGTTGTTGTTATTATTATTATTATTAGTGTGTGTGTATGTATTACATTCCCCAGTAGCCTGTTCAGTCCTCAGAGGGAAGGGACTTACCTTAAACTTAATTGAATCCTAGGGAACACAGTATCATGTATTGTACACAGCAATTACATAATAAATATTAACTAGGACAAGCTGATGAAGTGGTTGCTAAGTGAAGCAAAGAGAAACAGTTATGCCATAGCTTCCTAAGATACTTCACTCTCATTTCAGAAGAAATGAAGGTCTTGGGGTATTTGGGATTAGTGTTCTTAACCTCTAAGGGAATTTTTTTTTTTGCCTAGATAGATAATGCTAAATGAACTTCCTATCAAACCGTCAGCAAAAGGAGGCTGTTGCAAGCTGTATTCGAAACACCAGACATTTGGTTACTTTGCCTTTGCAAGCTGAAAAGAGAGAGTGCTTTGTTTGCTTTGAGTTTCTTGTTGATGGTTCTCTCCTGCCAGATAATCAGAGATGTATTATTTACCTCCCTAAAAAGACCATCGGAACATGCTGTGTCTCCTTTGAATATAGTATGTGGATATTAATTTACTGCCAGAGGACACATTGAGAGAGATTTCTGAAATTGCATAGGGAAGTGTTTCTTTAATCCTCAAATTTGTCAAATGCTTTATAATAATGGAGATCATAATCTCCGGGTTGGAAGGAGAAATGGATTGGTTCTTGGGGATATTTTTTCCTTCCTGAGAAATTGCTATATGAGAAAATACTTCATTCGGGTTTTTTTTTTTTTTTCTTTTAAATCCTTTCTGCTTTAAGGTCCTCCGGAAATGAGTAGATGGCACTGATTCGGGTCTTTTCAAGGCGCTGAACAGTGTTCAGTTCTCTGATTCATAGAGTTAGTGGCCCTGAGCCCTCACGGGTGACTCTTAAAAGCAGTTTGCTTTAATATTGCACTCTCACATACATTTTAAACAGAATGTTCAAATGAGGTCCTGATTTTGGGAAATTGCAGCCGTAGGTATCTCTGCCATGCCTCAGAAGTTGTCAGGCAGCCAGGCAGTGTGTGGTTCCAGGGATGAAGGAGAGTGTGCCTTTAGGCCCGATGTCCAGGTTCCATTGGTTTCTTCTGCTGAGGTCAAGGCATGTTTCCTCTGCTTTTCTCATACTGAAGGATTCTTCCTTCCTTTCTTTGTGAGGCAGCCACCAGTTTCAGCTTGCCTTGCAAACGATAACATTATTAATGTCCTTCTGCTTTCCAAGCCATTTATACATTGCCTGCTAACAGCTATTGCTTATTAAGTATCCAGAGCTAGTGCAGTGCTGAGAAGCATGGGAAATATTCAGGTACAGGAAGGGCACAGATACAGTAATGATCACTCATTCTAATGACGAATGTGGGCTGCTCTTTCCTAATGCGATCTGGGATTGGCAAAAGGTAGGCTGCCCTTAGCTCGTTACTTTTCATTACCTGGCACTGTTTGACAGTTACCCTAAGTCTCAGAGTTAGGGGAGGGACTAGAGGATTAATTTCCCGTGAATATATTTGGGAAGGTAAAAACAAGATTTAAAATGAAGCTTTTCCCAGGCGGCTGCCAAAGATGGCGGAGGGGCAGGTTCTGGTACTAGATGGCTGAGGCCATCTCCTGGGCTGCCTGGCGGCCATTGTGGTCAAGCAGGTACTGCTGGGCCGGAAGGTGGTGGTTGTACGCTGTGAGGGCATCAACATTTCTGGAAATTTCTACAGAAACAAGTTAAAGTATCTGGCCTTTCTCCGAAAGCGGATGAATACCAACCCCTCTCGAGGGTCCTACCACTTCCGAGCCCCCAGCTGCATTTTTTTGGCGCACTGTGCGAGGCAGGCTGCCCCACAAGACCAAGAGAGGCCAGGCTGCCCTGGAACACCTCAAGGTGTTGGATGGGATCCCTCTATCCTATGACAAGAAAAAGCGGATGGTGGTTCCTGCTGCCCTCAAGGTTGTTCGACTGAATCCTACCAGAAAGTTTGCTTTCCTGGGGCGTCTGGCTCATGAGGTCGAGTGGAAGTACCAGGCAGTGACAGCTACTCTGGAGGAGAAATGGAAGGAAAAGGCTAAGATCCACTATCGGAAGAAGAAGCAGCAGCTCTTGAGGCTACGGAAACAGGCAGAAAAGAATGTGGAGAAGAAAATCTGCAAGTTCACGGAGGTCCTCAAGACCAATGGACTCCTGGTGTGAATCCAATAAAGACTTTGTGCCTCATGCCTGGCCTGCCCTTCCTCCACCGCTGACCAGGGAAGTGGGGCCCAAAGGTTCCCTAGGCACTGCCCCTATGGGGAAAGGGTACATTTAGACAGCTGAGAGCTCCCCACCTGTTTAAGTTTTATTAAAGTGAAAAAAACCAGGAAATGACTTGAGCTTCAGTGTTGGAAGTGAATAGCAGGGCTGCCCCACCCGCCTGACCCAACACTGTATTCTACAGCTATGAAAATGAAGGCTATACACCTGGGCTGGGATTTAGAAGTGCACACTGAAGATGCTGACCAAGCACTACCATTGCCCCTTCCCAACAGACCACAAAGCAGTATTTTTCTGGAGTGTTCTATGTGCTAATAAAATTATTTGACTTAAAAAAATTTTTAAAAAAAATGAAAAATAAAAGCAAATAAAAACAAAACAAACCATCCTACTACAACCTACAGAAAGAATAATTAGCTATAATTCTAGGCACTAAAATTCTAGAAATTTAAATTTATTGCTTGACAAATAGTGTTACCAAATTCTTTATTCAAAAGATTTACTGTTTTTAATTATATGTATGTATGTGTCTGTGTAAGAGTAGGTGCATGTGACTGCAGTGCCCACAGGAGCCAGAAGAGGGCATCAGCTCTCCTAGATCTAGAGTTATAGACTGTTGTGAGCTGCCCTATGTGGGTCTTGGGGACAGAACTCTCAGCCTCTGGAAGAAAAGTACATCACAAGGTCTTAACTGCTGAGTTGTTCCTCTAACTTTTTACCAAATTTCTTTTCTTTCTTTCTTGTTTGTCTGTTTGTTTGTTTTGTTTTGTTTTTGTTTTTTGTTTCTTGAGACAGGGTTTCTCTGTGTGGCCCTGGCTGTCCTGAACTTGCTTTGTAGACCAGGCTGGCCTCAAACTCAAATAGATCTGCCTGCCTTTGTCTCCTGAGTACTGGGACAAAAGGTGTTCAGCACCATGTCTAGCACCAAAGTTCTTAAATACCGACTTTTGAGATAGGATTTTGCATGTCTTCCTCCCTAAAGAAACTTGGCTAGAATGCGTGCAGATTCCGAGGCTCTCGAACAAGAGTTCACCCTTACAGCTGTGTACCAAGAACTGTACTATGTTCTCACAAACTTCCCCACACCTAAGAGAATAAATTTGTTGTCTTATATTCTAGCGAGTCTCCAGTTAATAAGTTGCATCGAACAGTTTTTGGATACCAACGAAACACTGTATTTTATGAAAAGTATGGAGTGCATCAAAGCGTTCCGGGTGGAAGCCATTCAGGTAACTGTGCTCACCCACCTTGTACTCCAGCAGCTATCACAGGGCAGGGGCATGCAGCATCCCACAGATAAGCCTAGGTTTCAGAAAGCATCATTCTCACTGTGAATGGTATAGTATGCCGAGTGGAAATGACTAAACTTGCCAGTCATTATCATCTCTCGGGAGGAGTGGTGGTGGTGGGGCAGTTCATCCCTCAGAGTTAGTTTTTTATGACACTAGTATACAAGCTTCATGCTCCTGCTTAAAGAACTGAGAAAAGCTCCATTGTAACTTCTGGTAGTCCTGTCATTATAAAGGATAAACTAACTCTTTTAAGAAAATTGATGAAAGATGTATATGAGTGTGAGTGCCGAGAAGGGTTTACAGAGACAGGCTAGGTATATGAATGCCAGGAGAGACAAAGAACCCTACACACAGCAGTAGTCTCCCAGTGCTAGAGGTGGGTTTTCTCCATTTTGTTAGGAACTTTTAGAAAACGCTTGTGGGCCTTTTTTCCCCTCTAAGCAAGAAGTGAGCCAATTTGAAATTGAAGGTGTATTTTTAAAGTTGGCACGGTTGTCGAGTATGTTTTTGTGTAGGTGCTGATTAAATATTTGCTGAATGAACAAATACTTGAATAATTTAGGTGCTTACAAAGAATGACAGGAAAATGAGAAAACGGCTGAAATTAGAACAACAGGCTCAGAAGTAGATGATCCAAATCCTCCACAGATTAAAAACAAGGAAATTTTGGAGATGCAGAACCAAGAAAAGGCTAAGGGTGGCCCAGATGAGTGCCCTGTTCCCACCTCAGGTGGGCAATGCGAAAGAAGGCTAGGACTGTCCTCCCAGAAGCCCATGTGGATGAGGCCTTGTGCTTCATCTACATCATATTATAGCCAAGAAGAGAGCAAGATGGAGGAAGAACAAAAGAGAGCCCATGTGGATGAGGCCCTGTGCTTCATCTGCATCACATAGCCAAGAAGAGAGCAAGGTGGAGGAGGAGCAAAAGAGACCAGAGACAGATTGCTCCTCTTCGTGAAAACCTGTGCTAAGAGTAAAATTAGTTTTTTAAAAGAACATGAAAAATCTAAAAAAAAAAAATACCAAGCGGATCTTTGCTCCCTAAAGACCTTTCAAGTTCTCTGATACACGATGGCATATATTTTTCCTCCCTTTCTCCTATGAGTAGTCTCCCCGATTATTGTCAGGGTCTCAGTAGTCCATACTGGCTTAGAACTCATAATACAGCTGAGGCTGGCCTTGAACTCCTCATTCCCTTTCCTCCATTTCCCCTGTGATAGAATGTTCCAGGGAGCCAAGATGAATATGTTTCTTAACTTGAAAATATTTTAAAAATGACATACATTTTATAATTGAAATAATAACAACTGAAATTTACTTTAAAATTACTCAAGTTGTGAGATGAAGGGGTGTAGACAGATCAAGATTGGTTGAGGTACTGCTGGGTTACTGCAGCTCAGTGGTAGAGCACTGAGCAGCGTGCGTGAGGGCCTATGGTCAGTCTCTGGTAATCACAAAACGATACAAAGATAGATAAATTGACAAGTCTTGAAATCAAATGATCAGTGCATGAGCATCCAATAAACTGTTGTTTTGTTTGAAATTGCCTGCACTGAAAGCTAAAAATGAAGTCCTAAGCTGCCAAGACCTGAGTGGCTCCCAGCTCTGTGCCTTCCATGGATAGACAGCTCTCTGCTTCACAAAGAGCAGAGCAGTGTGAGTCGCTGGTTTCCGGTTACTGAAGCACACTCTTTCCGATGGATTCGAGGGCAGCACATTGGTGGAAGGATGCCTGCTGGCTCTTACTTGCCTCTTGTTCTCCTGTCCACCCCCAGTTTTCAGAAGAGCAGCGCTTCAACAGTTTCCTGGAAGCCCTTCGAGAGAAAGTGGAAATTAAACAATTAAATCATTTCTGGGAAATTGTTGTTCAGGGTAAGGTGGTGTTTTTTGTTTTTTTTTCAAATATTTATGCTACTTAAAATATACATAAAAACTTTCCTTTTAAGTTTTTCTTTTCCGTGTGTGGTGTGAATGTATGTGTGTATACATGTTTGTATGTATGGGGTGCTTGTGTGCATGCGAGTATGTGTGTTTGTGTGCACGTGTGTGCACATACATGTAGAAGCCTGTGGTTGATGGTGGAAAGCATCTCCATTATTCTCCACCTTACTTTTTTTAGATGGAGTTACTCTAATCACCAAAGATGAAGGCCCAGGAAGCTCTGTCACAACTGAGGAAGCCACAAAGGTATTGAGAGTTAATCCCCTCCCTGTCTTTAGACGAGTTACCCCATGAGGGAGCTCCTAACTCAGCGTACCCATTCCTTACTAGTCAAGTCAACTGCCTCACCTGTAGCTGCGCTGTTAGAACAGGCATGCAGCCTGCTCTTGCTCCCATGGTTGTGTCTCTAGAATCCGCCTGTAGTCCTGGCTTCAGTAACTAAGGAACCGTTAAACTTCACAGTGTATTTCCTTCTTAGCCCAGGTCCTAGTACAGGCTGTGACAGTCCACTCTCCCACCCCTCTCTTTCCCATCTTAAATTTTTATTTAAATGGCATTTTAGATCTATTTGTGTGTGTGTGTGTGTGTGTGTGTGTGTGTGTGTGTGTGTGTGTGT